>JAOYMZ010042997.1:0-14981 GCA_025802335.1 Pinguicula primuliflora | reverse complement strand
CGGAGTTCACCCTTGTGATCTAGTTCCTAGGATTCCTCACCTATGTAAATGTGAATCTAGAGCTCTTAGAACACATTTAAAAGATAAACACACACCTTCATACAAACTTGAGCAAAGTACAACATGAAACTTGATTAAAACATTATGGAATACATAAGGAGCTTAACCAAGCCCCTAAACTACAAGGTTTAGCTCATGCTTGAAGCATGAGCTTTGAAAACAAGATCTAGCCATGGAAATAAGATAAAAACAAAGAAATACAGCCCCTAAACCCTTTGGATGGAGAAAGGATGAAGCTTTGATGAAGAATCCATCACATGATCTTCAATTGTTCTTGGCCGCCACTTTGATGGAGAGAAAAGAGATACACGAACTCCTTCACACAAATGAGGTGCCATTGGATGTCTAGGTTAGGGTTTGGTAGTAATTTACCATCTCACCCACTTGATTCTTCACTTGCATCCATCATTTAGTAACGGTAAGATGGATATTCACGCAGAATGAGTATCTTGTGAAAACTTGAATCTATCTCACCCTTGGTGGCATCAAACCCTTGCAATGTGTGAAGAGGATTTGTTGCAGACCTGTAGGGTTAGTTACAGGTGAAATTACAAGGTCACCCTCCCAGCCATTTGAGAGATACAACCCGATTAAGGGACTGCATTGTCATTGCGCAGAATGTGGACACTATGTGATATATTGGCTTGGAACTCTATCTTCCACTCGTTTTTAGGCTTCTTGATAACATGAAACTTGTAGAGGACTCTTTGATCAAGGTCCTGGTGAATTTTCAGCTTAATCCTCGCTTTGGTTGGTGAGATACAACTGCTGCAAGGTTACTGAAGTCATTTCACCATCCTTTCCCGAAATGGAGAGACAACTTTTGAAAGGATTGTTGGCAACTTCCCAAATTGTGTAGTTTTGTCCTCAAGACTTGAATTCACTTCTTTATGTGAATTTGAGGGTCCAAAATATGTATATGGCACGTCCTAGGGTTGCCCAAAGGTTGCACATGGTCCGAACATGCATGATCTTCTCCATTTCGGCCTCTTTGAAATTGGATCTTAAGTTTTGAGCAATTCCTACCAAAAACATGTATAAATAAAGCTAGAATAGATATAAATAATGAACATGTATGCATTTCTCCAATCTAGATGAAATGAACATGATTTGAGCCATAATCTTAGTGTTTAGTGAATGAAATGATATAAACTAATGCATGAAATAAGTCCTAAATAGCTGCTTATCAGTGCGGCCCCGTATACATGCCTATCGGGATGAACCCACTCTACGTATACAGGGCCATGCACGAATGATCCACGTTCCTAACCTAACAGTTGTTTTCTCCAGGGTGTTCTTGATCTAATCTTGAAACCGTCGAGGGAAGAGAGCGGGATACCATATATGAAGGATATTGAGGGTGTGTCTGACTGTACGGATGAGCAGATCACTAAATTGGTGGAATTGAACAATGCATCTGGGTCTAAGGGGTTTTGCAGACGACTCCCACGAAGATGATGACGATATATCAACTGAGGAAAGACAACTCAATACCTTGCCACAACCGTCTCATGATTCTCATCCTACTACTCCATGACTTGTTTCGACGAGTCATGGGGCTGCATTTCCTGGTTCCAAGGCTAATTGCTCGGTGGAAAATAAGAAGATAGTGGATGAACTCTGAAATATCATAACATTTTTGATGGGGTGTAGGGACAAACTTAAAAAATAAATCGACGCAGTTGTTAAGTTTTATCATGAGGACAGTGTAGTGAAAGAAATGAAATTTGAAGAGTTGCAGAACAGGATTCACAGTCTGGAACGTCTCGGAACCAAGCTAGTCGATGACCACATTAACATGAATGTTGCCTCTGTGGAGCTAGTCGCCGCCTCTGTGGAGCAGTCAATGACTTGGTTAACATGAATGTCGACTCTGCGGAGTCAGTGATCATTCGTACACATACATATACGGCAATCCTACACGGTGGTTGGAAGGCACGGGTATGCCACCTGATCCTGTACATCCGAAAAACTTATGCGTATGAGATGTTAAGTTTACATTTGCACTGATCGTAAATGAAGAAACTCATGAAAGAGCAGTTTGGAGTAATAACAGGAAATGGGGCTGTCGAAACACCAACACTTGATATTTCCACGACCTAAAACTAAGAGAACGAAGGCAGTTTACAATCTAGATGCGTCCATGGGTACGGGAAATGAATTCAATCAACATCTGGAATGTCTAAAATGTTGGATGAATATGAGTGATGCAGGATTTTGTCCGAAAGATAATCGTGGTAGTTTTATGGACCTGAATCCAAAATTCTTCAAAAACTTTATGGCAAAAGATTCTTGGCTACAAGCATAATGTAAGTATTTATTCTAATGGTTTTTTCTAGTCATGTATATAACCATTAGTTGTACTATACATACTAATGGTTGGTTTTCCACTTTCTTTTAGCATGTTGATGAAGAATTTTATTTTATGAGGAAGAGATCTGGAAAATATAAGAACATCTTCCCACAAGATGTTGCATGTGCCCCAAATGATTTCTGTACCCTTATCAATAATGACTGGGATAACAAGAAAGATTGTGCACGAAAGAGGAGAAAGAAAGCCTTACATGGGATGTTCAAAAAATACGTGAAACTGATCTCCAGTAAGGGACCGACGTGGTTGACTTGCAAGACCGTGTACGTGCCTTGGATTGTCGAAAGGACACATTGGGTGGCGGCTGTCTTACACTTGGAAGGAGGTCGGATCACCGTTATTTGTAATTAGTCGACAGCTTATTCGGATGATCAAATCCAAAAGTCATTGCGTCCATTATGTACAAAGATTCCGGAGATTCTGAAGCCTTTCAAAGAAAGCACCATTTGGGGTGAGCTACTCGTAGAAGACGTACGAAAATGCTCCCGTCCTCAAGGATCCTTTTTCTTATGAGCTTCGACCTGATCATGGGGACATAGAGTAATACGTTTATTTCAGCCGCTCATATGTTGGGTAAGTTCAATTATTGTTTTAATTCATTAACAGTTAGTTCATTGGTTTTTATACAGCGGAGGTTGTGGGATCTACATGTCCAAGAACATCGAATTGCACGTGATGGTCATCACAAATCCTAAGGACTACATGAATAATGATACATTGTTATATTATCGGGAACTGTATACTTTATCGATTTTCAAAGGATGCTGGGAACTGTAACAATGTACACTTTAGGGTGTTTGATGTGGTTTGACTTTAGAACCAATTCAATGTGTACGAACAAATTTCACAAGATCGACATGACTTATCGCGTTAAGAACGAATGTCTTAGTAAGATTTGCGAACTTCACAAAATCCGAACAAAATACATAATGAAAGTAACTAAATTATAATATGACTCCACAGTCTCTATAGGCTCTCAAGGGGACAGAACTGAACTGCAGAAAGAACGAGCTGTATACAAGAGACATCTTCAAGCAGAAGAACTCTACTGGAAACAGAAATCTCGCATAAAATGGCTTAGGGAAGGAGACCAAAACACTGAATTCTTCCATAAATCTGTTTAGTTAGCAAGACAAAAAAACAGCCACCACCAGACTTAAAAATGAAGCAGGATTATGGGTATCTGATAAAGCAGAAATGCAAAATTTGTTAGCCACTCACTTCTCCAGGCACTTGACAGCTCAAACAATAAGTTAGAATGACTCTATGTTGGAGGTAATACCAAAATTCATAACAGATCAAATGAATGACATGATGAGTGCATGGCCATCAGACGAGGAAATAAAGGAGACTATTTTTAGCCTGAGCAAAGATAGTTCTCCTGGTATTGATGGATTCATAGGAGCTTTCTTCCAAACATATTGGGACATTATCAAATTGGATGTAGTTAAAGCAGTGCTATCGTTTTTTGCTGGAAAGGAACTGAATGGAGCTTATTCCAGCACCATACCCTGTCTACTGCCAAAAGTGGTGTCACCAGAAACCTGTTCTGGATATAAACCTATAAGTTTGTGCAATTTCATTGGTAAAATTCTATCCAAGCTGCTGGCAAATCGCATCAGTAAAATCTTGCCTACAATTATATTCCCACAGAAAAGTGGCTTTGTCCCTGGCAAAAATATCACTGATAATATTTTGCTGGCTCAAGAGATGCTCCACTATCTTAACAAACCGATCAAGGGCAACAATATTGCACTCAAACACGATATGGCAAAGGCATTTGACAGGGACCAGTTTGTGACCTGCACCTGATCTTACTGCAACAGAGGACATTTGGCAGCAAGAATTAGAGAATAAAGTCTACAATCTGTGCCTCGAAAATTTTCTATAACTGAGTGAAACCAACATTGAGCTAAAAGACATATCACTGCAGGGACCAGTTTGTAACAAATCTCACTTCCATCAAGCTATAACCAGGGACTCTCAGCCAGCCATCTCAGCTTTAGTTTCTGAAGATAGGGGTTCTGCACACCAGCTCCTTCCCCTTGTCACTCAGGACGGAAATCAGCAACCACCACCGATCACTAATGCATTCATGGACCCCAAACTTCCCGAATCAACCACTGCAACAGCATATCTGGCAGCAATGCATGCGTACTCAGAGGCACTGCCAGACACAGTAGTTGCTGCACTAGCTACAACTGAGGCCTTGGAGGTCCAGGAAAAATCATACAAGAGTCGGAGCTGGGCGAATAGAGTCGAGGCAGGGACTGGAGAAGAATCTGATTTCTTTTCTACACATCCTACAGAGGTTGCCCAAATCGCCCAACAACACGTCGAAAAAATTGTAGACATCCAGACGCAAGCTCTTCGGCACAAATCCTTACAACTAGATCCCCTGGCTATCCCTTTCTCCCCGCAAACCAGACAAATTACCACCACAAATGACAACATGCAGTATATGTCAGACGGCTCTGATGAAGCTCTATATGAGATTCCAATCTCCACAAACAGTATGAGTTTCGTCGAGGCATGGGCCGCAGATAGAGCTATACTTAGCTCCACCCCTGAAGGAGGTTTCTCTCTGAGCAAAAATGATGGATTGGATGAAGAAGAACTCCCCCTTGTTATAAAGAGCCAGAGCTACGGATCCCAACTTTGCTAAAGCAACCGAGGAAGAAAAAGAAAAAGGGCCCTGAGAAGAAACCCAGCCCATGGCGCAGTCTGTGCATCCGCGGGAAATGGCTATGACCCTCTGTTTGTGATTGTACTTTTCAATACTATGCTCACTTTTGGAGCTAGTCTGTATAATCACTCTTATTATTAATAAAAAAATTCTAAAAAAAATGCATTTGACAGGGGCTCATAGAATTTCCTCATTAATGTACTCAGAGCATTTGGATTTGGAGAATTCTTAATTGACAGTATTTGGAGAATTATATCTAGCTGCCATTTTTCTATTATGTCAGAGGGCTCTACTAATAGCTACTTTAAATCATCTAGAGGATTAAGACAGGGTGATCCTTTATCACCATTGCAATTTATTATTGGCATAGAGGTCCTCAACAGAAATATGGAGAAACTCATGAACAATTGTCAATCCTATGCATATGGTGTGCCTTCAGGATGCCAAATAATTACACATCTGGCTTATGCAGATGATGTAATTATCTTTAGTAGAGGATCTAAACCTGCACTAGATGCAGCCCTTGGAATCCTTCACAAATATGAAGAAGTGTCTGGTCAACTGGTTAACATACACAAAAGCAGCTTTATATCTCCACTAAGACTATCTGATGTCAGAATAAACCTTATCCAGCAATGGACAGGGTTCCAGAGAGCTAACCTTCCTACCATATATCTTGGAGCTGCTCTATACACTGGAAGGAAATCTTCAACACTATTCTCTGGTCTAATATCAAAGCTACAAAAGAAACTGGATGGCTGGTCCTCATCTACTCTATCCAATGGAGGGAGGCTGATATTAATTAAGTATTTACGCTCAAGTATGCCTATATTTCTGATGATGGTTCTAAGTCCACCTGCTGAGGTTATTAAGACTATTGAATCCCTATTGGCAAACTTTTTCTGGGGATGGTCAGATACTAAGACAAAATATCACTGGAAATCTTGGGCAAATATTTGTATGCCACTTGCGGAAGGAGGTTTGGGATGTAGAAATCTGCGTGATATAGACAAGGCCTTCAACATGAAATTGTGGTGGAGATTGAGGCAGTATAACAGCTTATGTTCAGACTTCATGCTCAAAAAATACTGCCCAAATCTAGATCCGACCAATGCAGTACAGAAAGCTTCAAATTCTCATTGCTGGAAAAGAATTCTATCAGTAAAAGAGATTATGTTATTACATACCTACTGGATATTAGGAACATGGGAATGCAATTTCTACTCGGATGACTAACATGGAATTCCTCAGATCAAACAAACACTACATCCATACCTGACCAACATGCAGGTTAAAGATTTCTAGTTGCACAATGAATGGAATGAAATGATGCTTAGAAGCTATATCCTTCAACAGATTTGCCCAATTATTAAAGACATCCATACATATACAGATGAGCCAGATCAGATGATATGGAAACCAAAGGAGGATGGGAACTTCTCGGTTAAAACTGCTTGGAATCAGATCAGACAAATAAGAGACACCAACATCAACTTTCATCGAATCTGGGACACAAACATACTTTTAAAAATCAGCATTTTTATGTGGAAAATACTACATCACATTGTAGCAGTGGATTGCAACATCAGGAAAAGAGGAATCTCCATTGCCTCTAGATGCTCTTGCTGTATTACAGCAGGACACATTGAAATGACTATCCATCTTTTATCAACCGGAGAACTTGCTAAACCTGTTTGGTCTTTTTTTGAACACATTATGCAGGTATCACCAGTCTCAGAAAATCTTACGCATAGACTGGGATGCTTGGCTGGTGGGGACAAACAACAGAACACTAGTTTTCTTGAGGAGACTCATACCTATGGTTATATGCTGGGAAATCTGGAAAATGAGATGCAACGTTCGTTTGAACTCTAGCCTACCCATTCCGCAGGAGATCATACACATATCATCAAGACTGATTAAAGACATACTGCAGGGAAGCAAATATTTCCAACCTTAAATAACTCCTGGGCAGCACATTATGCAACAACTGGAAATCCAGCTTCCAATGCAACCAAAATCCTAGCTGAAGCTGATAAAATGGATGCCACCATAGCCCCCATTTATTAAACTGAACATAGATGGGATGGCAGCTTTACTGGAACCACAGCAGGGCAAGGAGGAGTGTTTCGCACTAATAATGGAGATCTACTGCTATCTTTCCTATCTCGTTGTAGCTGCAACACAACTATAGAAGCAGAAGTCCAAGCCTTGATGACAAGACTTCAGTTAGCAGAGTAGGAAAACTTTGCATACATTGAAGTACACACTGACTCTTTATTGCTAGTCACAGGACTTTTTGCAAGTTGAAAAGGCACCATGGAAGATAAGACAGCAGCTTTAAAAAATCAACAAACGGAAGAGACAGTTCCTGGGATGCAATATCACACACTATTACAGAGAAAGCAACCAAGCAGCAGACTATCTCGCAAGGAAAGGATTAGCACAAGCTTACAGCAACTTGATCATAATGGAGAAACACACGGAGGAACTACAAACAATCCTGCAGCAGGACAGAACACGCACATACTCAAGAAAACACCGAAGCTAAGCTGAACTGTGTTTGCAGAATTTTGGAAGTTCTAGTAGCTACATGTATCATAGGTCCACTTTTGTAAAAGGAGGTATAGGTGGCCATACTCTTTCCTCCCCTAGAATTTTCCCTGCCAGGGATTTGTCGAAGGGAGGTTTTAAGGATGTGGGGATATACTATCCCAAAGCATTTCGTTGGAAGGGTCAGGAGGTGACCATGTAAATGCACTGCATCAACTTTTCATTATAAATAAAAACTTTTTTAGGAAAAAAAATTTAACTAAATTATAAGCTACTCTGAACTATCGGGAAACAAACGAATCCCTCTGTCGACAATTCATTTGCTATATACAATTATGAAGTTTCTTCTCCTGAACAATAAGCTACTCTGCATTGTCGAGAAACAAACGAATCTCTCTGCCGATACTTCATTTGCTATATACTACTATGAATTTTCTTCCCCTCCCCTTTGAGAAAGACTCTCGGTTCTCTATAAGATTTTGCCCCAAAAGTACCACTGACTAAAGACATGAAATATTAGAATCTAGATAGCTCTTTTTATCCTGGAAGACACACCAGCACCACTTCACTTGTAATAGTCATTGGTGGAAGGCAGCGGCATAGAAGAATATTGTCAATCTTATTCTGGAAAGGGAAAAGGAAGTGACGTTGGTAACCATGTTGTGAATGAGGAGTAGGTTTCTAGTTGGTTATTGCATATACTTATAGGGACTGGAATTATCATACTTGCATTGAGAACGTGGTATATGAAAGGATATGAAAAGACGCATTCTGTTAGTGAGAAGATATGCTCTGTTAGTGAAAAGAAGTCACTTCGCGTAGATCATGAAAAGAGTAAACTCGCGCGTGCAGTCTACGAAAATAACCATTGTGGGCTTAGGGCTCGATAAATGTATCTGGGTTCACCACACGTAGTGGTCGATCATTAAGAAAATTCAGACAGGTCGTCGATAATTAAGAAAGTAGGGTAAGGGATCGGATGCTGTAACTGGGTTAATCGCATTCAGTCGCGATATTCCTGATGCCGTCGTAATAACCTCGACACTATTCGGGTTAACAGATTACTTTTAAAATAAAAATATTCTAATAATTAATATATATTGACTAATACAAAAGTAAATTGTGCTGGAGGATGATATAATAATATGTGTGTCAAAATCACTTATTTTGGATGCACTACGTGAGATTGGATTATATTCTGATACAAGTCAATTATTGTGAACAAAGAGACTTCATTGTATTCCTAGTAGGAGTAATTACATATATGAATCATTGTATTCTTAGTAGGACTTCATTGTATTTCTAGTAATAATTTTCATTGTATTCCTAGTAGGAGTATTTACATGTATTCCTAGTGTGAACAAAGAGACTTGGAGATGAATGAATCATACATCATTGTATATGTACTTATTACATATAATGGAAGCGCATCACCCATGTATACGTATTCTATATAATGAGATGAATATAATGATTATATAAGAATACATATAATCCATTGTTCTACGTGGTATTAATGAATACGTGGTTATAATGGAAGCGCATCTCATTATAATCATTATAACCACGTATACATTATATGAATACGTATAATCCATTGTTCTATTCACGTATACAATGCGCATTTATTCATCTACATGTTCATGTATACATGTAATGGAAGCGCATTTAGTGCAATTACATGTAAAGAATGGAGTTGTGGCATTCTGAATGGGGTCAAGACTCAAAAGTGATTAGTTACAGGTCAGGAAGACAAATTTAGGAATAATTATTGGGTCCTTGTTGTTTATGAATCTAGGGTATGGGGCCCGACCGATTAATTCGGGTTTACCATGTCTAGTCGCGTAATTGTCAAAATTGTTCTAGCCTCTAGGGTTTAGGGCTCGACTAAAGTATTCGAGTACACCACATCTAGTCGTGTAATTATCGAAATTATTCTAGCCTCTATGGTTAAGGGCTCGACTAAAATATTCAGATATACCACGTCGAATCACTTAATTGTCAAAATTGTTCTAGTCACTAGGGTGTAGGACCCAACTAAAGTATTCGGGTACACCACGTCGAGTCACGTAATTGTCAAAATTATTCTAGCCTTCAAGATTTAGGGCCTAACTATTATATTCGAGTACATCACGTCGAGTTGCGTAGTTCTCATCATTGATAGAACCTCTAGCTTTAGGGCCCGACTCGACGTATTCGGTACACCACGTCCAGTTGAGTAGTAATGTCTCTATGATTTAGGGTCTGACATGACCAATTAGGGTAGGGTTTAGGGCTCGAATTAAATATTCGGGTATACCACATCCATTCGCTTATTTCTGTCATTATTCTTGTCATTGAAATATTCAGGTATACCACGTCAAGTGAGTATGAATAACAAAGTTGTGGCGGGTTGTTTATTGTTAAATGTTTAGTGACCGACGGCGTGTCCGGATTTACCACGTATACCATCCAACATGAATAGAACAACAGATATTGTGCTTCTTATTACAGGATAGTTGGAGCACGAATAACTCATCTGGGATAATCATGATGGGTCGTGGTTTTGTCGATAGCTTTATCTGTTTCATAGTTAATGGACCGATCAAATTATCCGGGCTTACCACACATAGTCGCGATCTTACCGTCAGACATGAATAGAATAGCGGATGTTGTGCTAACTATAGGATTGTTGGAGCACGAATGTCTCATCCGAGATAACCATGATTGGCCATATCAGGTCGACTATTGTTTTTGTTCCGAATATGCTATATGGGATAACAAAGCTCTGATGTGTTGTTTATTATTAAATGTTTATTACCCAATGGCATGTTCGGGTTTACCACATATTATTAACGTTAATAGAACAATGGATTCTATGCTTATTATAGGTTAGTTTTCGGAATAATGCTTCTGGGATAACCACGATGGTTCACGGTCATATCGATCGGTGTGTTTGTTTAATAGTTAATGGTCTGACTTCAATTATTCGGGCGTACCACGCATTGTCACGATCTTACCATCAGATGTGATTAGAATAGCAGATACTGTGCTAATTACAGGATAGTTGAAGTACGAATACCTCTTTCAGGATATTCACGATTGTCCGAGGTCAGGAGGATTGCTGTGTTTGTTCTGAATATGCTATACGAGATATTTAATTATGGTATAACAAAGCTCTAGTGGATTGTTTATTGTTAAATGTTTATTGCCCGATGGCATGTCAGGGTTAACATGGATTATGTACTTATTACAGGAATGTTTTTGGAGTAACGCTTTCAGGATAACCACGATGGGTCGCAGTATTATCGACAGGTGTGTTTGTGTAATAGTTAATGGACCGACTTCAACTATCCAGGCATACAACGCATTGTCGTGATCTTACTATCAGACGTGATTAGAACAATAGATGCTGTGCTAATTACAGGATAGTTGGAGTACGAATGCCTCTTCTGGAATATCCACAATTGTCTGAGGTCAGGACGATTGCTGTGTTTGTTCTGAATATGCTATATGGGATATTTAATTATGGTACAACAAAGCACTGGTGGGTTGTTTATTGTTAAATGTTTATTGCCTGATGGTGTGTCCGGATTTACCATGTATTGGCGACGTGAATAGAAAAACGAATTATGTGCTTATTATAGGATAGTTTTGAGAATAATGCTTCTGGGATAACCACGATGGGTCGTAGTTTTATCGATATGTGTGTTTGTTTAATAGTTAATGGACTGACTTCAATTATTCACGCGTACCAAGCATTGTTGCGATCCTACCATCAGATGTGATTAGAACAGCAGATGTTATGCTAATTACAGGATAGTTGGATCAAGAATGCCTCTTTCGGAATATCCACAATTGCCCAAGGTCAGGACGATTGCTGTGTTTGTTCCGAATATGCTATATGGGATATTTAATTATGGTATAACAAAGCTATGGTGAGTTGTTTACTGTTAACTATATATTGCCCGACGGTGTGTCTGGATTTATTACGTATTACCGACGTGAATAGAACAACGGATTATGTGCTTATTATGGGAAAGTTTTCGAAATAACGCTTCCGGGATAACCACAATGGGTTGCAGTCTTATCGATAGGTGTGTTTGTTTAATAGTTAATGGACCGACTTCAATTATCCAGGCATCCCATGCATTGTCGTGATTTTACAATCAGACGTGATTAGAACAACGGATGTTGTGCTATTTATAGGATAGTTGGAGCATGAATGCCTCTTCCGGGATATCCATGATTGTCCGAGGTCGGGATGATTGTTGTGTATGTTCCAAATATGCTATACGGGATATTTAATTATGGTATAAGAAAATTCTGATGGGTTGTTTATTGTTATATGTTTATAGTTTTTGGAATAATGCTTCCGGGATAATCACGAAGGGGCACGATCTTGCCGTCAGAAGTGATTAGAACAGCGGATGCTGCTGCTTACTTATCAAACAAAAAAGTGGATGCTGTGCTAATTACAGGATAGTTGGAGCACGAATGCCTCTTCTGGAATTTCTACGATTGTGCGAGGTTAGAAAAATTGTTGTGTTTGACAAGCTGTAATTGAATATATAATTATTTTCAAGCTTAAAGGGCCGCTAAGGGAACAATGGCTGAAGCCCGACCCAAAAGCAGTATTTAGAATCACCACGTAGGTTCTTGCTTTACTCGTAGGTCGCGTTATATCTGACATATTGGAAGTGCTAAATTATATTATAGGGCATGATTACGCTAACGAATAGATTGTGATTAAGAAATGAATACAACTGAATTCACAACTACATGGATGAAATGAATACAATTGAATCCTTATTCTCAAGTCTTAATTAAATGTTCGGCATGCAAATGAAAAGTTGGAAAGGGTACGATACGAACTGTAGGCTGCAGCCCTCACTCTTGCCATCCACTTGTTGTTTCGTTTTTCTTATCAACACGTCCACTGTTGCATGTCTTTGTATAGTGTCCGAGGACACCGCACTTCTGGCAACGATTCTTGTGCTTCATTCTTGCTTCGCCTTCCGATGTCGAATGCAAAGAAATTGGCCTTCCTCTCTTCTTGCCATGACCCTTTGGGGGAGGAAAAAGTGCATTGATGGGAACGACATGAAGATGTATGCCGCGACATGCTTCCTTATCATGCACCCTTGTGTAGTCCAGTGCCAGCGAGTTAAGATTGTGTGATCTCGTGTCAGATTCATTTGCTGCTTCAAGCACATCTACACAAGGTGACTTGGCCCGAATGTTCATCATGACTTCTATCTCGTTGACATTGAGCTTACGTGCAACCAGTCCATTGGCATTGGTCTCATGCGTTGCCACATCGAATGTCATGGGCTCATGTCTCGACATAACCATGGAGCCAGCCTGCGTGCCGTCTTGGTTCAAGGTTTTAGGCACGCATTCTGTCACTCCCTCAGGATGCAAAATAATTTCAAGATGTGTCTCGCTGAATCCTCGTTCTCACGTTGGCTCACAACATCACCTTCATCACGCTGGAAAATGGTAGATTCATCATGGTCGAACTTTCTTTTGGAGCTGTACTGTAAAACTAAATCTATTGTGTCTTTACTAAGACTATATCTCGTGTAAATGAGATCTAATAAAGATGCAAACGATAGGTTTTCCTCGATTTGAACAGTTATCAAACTACAGTCGACGCCTGTTCCTATAAACTCCGAAGATCCTTTACTTATCAAGATTTAACATCTTATAAAATAAAGTCATCTTCATCTGCAAATAATAAAAAACAGAGCAACGTATATAATATAAATACATAGAATCAAGGAGTTAGGTTACTCGACCAAGCACGGTAATCCCGACTACAAGGTGTTGGGTGACCGAACACAGGCCACGGTCTTTATTCTTGACAACAAATCAACTAAATTAACTCAAAGAAAGAACGTAATATGGATGCTGGCTTTACAAATTAAAAGTTAACAAAATTTTGTAAAACTTTAAACCTAATTCATTTTGAAAATTTACGAAGTTCTGCGAGGACAACACTTTAAATTCTTATGCGAAGAGAGCCTACCCAGTAAGCAAAAATTAGGAGAGAGCATGCTCCGGCGCAACACACTCAACTAGGTGCGATTTCGCACATAAAACACTCAAGCTGAGCCGTTGCCACTATATCGCTCCCAAAATTCACGATCGGATGAAATCCCTTGCGGAATCTTCAATACATTTACAAATACGGCGACCCCCACAGAGGCGTCGCCGCTAATGGCATCGACCGAGACTGATCAAGCAGCAAACCCTACAAAGCTGGATAAATCGTTCGCTGCAATACTTCAATAAGGTAATCCTACTGCTACTGCTAATACCTCTAGGCCAAAATTTACAGCCACTGTACTCAAGTGGAAAGGAGAACCAGAGGTTGAGTTCTCTGAAGAATTGATTCAGATTTTGTCAACCCCTTTCGTCAATGCGCTTATTGGGAAATTCAGCCATGGACGCCTATCCATGGAAATAATCAGGAAGGAAATCACAGAAATCGGGCAAAATCCAATTTTACAGCAGGCTTAATCGATCAATGACATATTCTACTCAGGTTCAGATGTGAGGAGGATAGAAGACGAATATGGATGAGGCAAATATGGTCAATGAAAGGTTACACAGTGAGAGTTTTTAGATGGTCACTTGATTTTAGGAATAATGTAGAGCCTCACACAGCCCCTGTTTGAATATCTCTACCAGATCTACCCCTACACTTATACGACAGAGAGAGAATCCATGTTCCAGCTTCGAGGATAGGGGAACCCATCATTCTACCATCACTCTCAAACGTCCCCACTGAAGCATGAGTACGCGTAGAACTTAATATCCTCACGGAAACCCCTAAACGATCAGGGCTAAATAGAAATGGCGACAGAATAGAACAAAAGATTGATTATGAACACATTCCACCATACTGTATGGCATGTATGAGGAAGGAACATTTGGAAAAGGATTGAAGATTTGGACAAGAGATAAATACAGAAGCAGAGCCCAAAGGAAACGATGTTAATAAAGAGGTTTCCACGTGAGGTCACAGTGATCCCCACAAGGTGCAAACAATTCTTTGGGGCCACGACCGCGGCCCAAAGACCCGAGTCTTATCCGGTCCATGTGGAGGGATCGCTTTGCATGAATCCTATGGATTGATCGGCCAAAAATAGTTCCGGATACCATTGTTATCCACAAAAAAAAAAAAAAAGCATCAACAGTCAACTAAATCCACTCACAATTTTAAACACGAGTGCACCCCCTTTTCAGCTGTGTTGGGCTTTTATATTAGCAATGTTAATTAATCCGTTTAATTAATTTAACCTAAAGCCCACTACCCACCTAAGC
>JAOYMZ010042975.1:0-14982 GCA_025802335.1 Pinguicula primuliflora | reverse complement strand
CGCCATTGCCTTTGATTACGCAGCGGAATAAATGAGCCCCTAACCTAGGTGCTCCGATACCATGTTAAATTTTTGATAAATTGGGCCGACCCGAACTCAACATGGGTCAACGGCCTGCCCGGCCATCGCGTGGTGGACAACGAATTTTGAATAAATCAAGCCCAACACATGGTGGGTTTCGTGTATGTGGGTGCGTGTGAAAGTTAATTTGGTAGAAATGTGAGTATCCTCAACAAAACCCTGGACACAAGGTTTTGAGTTCCCCCACCGTAAATATGAAGTCCCACGTTTTTGCGTTGTCGCTGTTTTATTTTATAACATTGCGTACTATTGTATCCAAAATTCGAACCAATCCGAAGTCCGAATCAAAAATCCGATTAAAATAATCTGATTTTAAATGGATTGAATATAGTTATTATTTTTCAAAATCCGAATCCAAAAAAATCCGAAAAAAATATCTGAATCTAATCCGCTCCGATCGCAACCCTATCAATGGCCAGCCCGGCCATCACGTGGTAGACAATGGACTTTGAATAAATTGAGTGCAACACGTGGTGAGTCTCGTGTATGTGGGTGCATGTTGGGTTAATTTGGTAGGAATGTGGGTATCTTCAACAAAACTTTGTGCACAAGGTTGTGAGTTCCCCTCACCATTCCCATATTTATACCTCTCTTCTTTCAGATTTATTTTCGGTATGGGACATTTTATCCTTCATTTCAACACTCCCCTCTCAAGTCCGACTAGGCAAGTTCTGTCGGATTTGAAATCCTTTAATCAAGAGCGAAACTAGGGGTGGTGGGCCCGTGCTACAGTCCGGGCCCGATTTTGAATTTTCTAAGAAGATAATAGGCTATTAAGTCCGCCCCAACAAAAAAAATTTAACCCGGGCTCAAATATGGGTCTGGTTTCGCCATTGCCTTTGATTACGCAGCGGAATAAATGAGCCCCTAACCTAGGTGCTCCGATACCATGTTAAATTTTTGATAAATTGGGCCGACCCGAACTCAACATGGGTCAACGGCCTGCCCGGCCATCGCGTGGTGGACAACGAATTTTGAATAAATCGAGCCCAACACATGGTGGGTCTCGTGTATGTGGGTGCGTGTGAAAGTTAATTTGATAGAAATGTGAGTATCCTCAACAAAACCCTGGACACAAGGTTGTGAGTTCCCCACCATTCACATATTTATACCTCTCTTCTTTGGGATTTATTTTCGGACATTTTGTCCTTCATTTCAACAATTACCATACCCTATTAATTAATCATTATTACTATAATTGTTCTTGTTCACAGCTTATCTCTAAATATTACAATAAGTTTTTTTTAACAATTTCAATTAGACTTTGTAATACAGAAATCGTGTTATGCATTCTTTCTTTTTTTAATTTATACGATTTGTTTGTTATTGAAGTTTTTTAATGTATTTTCTTCATTTTAAAATTGGATTTATTTGGCAGATCTATTATTATTGTCAAAAATAAAAACATGCATAGTTATCAGTGAGTCGAGCTTTTCAATTTTTTTTTTGGTAAACCAAACACTTTACTGTAATTGCCTGCAAACTACGGTAGAGAGGTAAGTCACACTTGACAAACCATATATGACAGACTCATGTCGCTGAGGGGATTTGAACTCATGACCTTTGAGTGCAATTGTCACTCTTAGAACCATTAGGTCAACCCCTCATTGACTCGGGCTTTTCAATTTGATATCAAGTCCAAAGTGGGTTGAATCTATTTATTATTTTTTTCAGGTATATATTATTGTATTTAAATATTGGTAATATGATAGTATTTATTGGAGTATGT
This sequence comes from Pinguicula primuliflora, assembly GCA_025802335.1. NCBI lineage: Eukaryota > Viridiplantae > Streptophyta > Magnoliopsida > Lamiales > Lentibulariaceae > Pinguicula > Pinguicula primuliflora. The sequence continues at coordinate 13,172 of JAOYMZ010042975.1, read as the reverse complement.
GCCTCATATTTTGTATATGATCGTTATAGCAATATGGAATGCTAAGTAGTGGGGGTGACGTGAACCTCTCTTGGGTTTGGGATACATTAATTATGTAGTTGAATCTGTACTGTAATTTGGTTGGTCCGTATTAGGGTTATTTAATACTCTATAATAATAAACAAGTCAAGCTAGACTAATAAAAATTTACTGCTCATACTCCTGTAGACGTATGCACATTGACAAACCACGTTAAATCTTGTGTTCTTCAATTCTGTTCATTATTTTCATATCGTTATTCACAACTATTACAAGGCTGCACAACAACCGGTATCAGAGCACGTATTGCAATGTCTAGGATGTCTTCTGCCAAATTCAGAATGGTGAAGTTCAACAGAACTGTGAATTTCGGATTATGGCAGAGAAGCATGAAGGACCTATTAGTGCAACTGGGATGGTGAAGGTAATATACGAAAAAACAACGAAAATGTATGGAAGACAATTGTGAACAATTGGAGGCGAAGAAGTGGTGACAATTAGGCTTTGTCTGGCTGACAACATGATGTATCACATCATGGATGAGAAATCACATGCAGAAGTTTGGTTGAAGCTGGTGAGTAGGTATATGTCCAAGTTTTTGATACCTTAAACAAAAATTATATGGGCTTAAAGTATCAGAGGCAATAGATCTGGGCCAACATATTAATGTGTTCAATCAGATTATCAGCGATCTTAAGAGACTTGATGTGAAGTTCGAAGATAAGAATAAGGTACTGATGTTATTGAATTCATTACCATCATCTTCTACATATGAGAATTTGGTTATGACTTGATGTGGGTAAGGGTAACCCATCAATTTGAGGATGTCACTAGTGTTCTGTTGAGTTTTCAGAAGCAGAAGAAGGTCAATGATGAGGTTTCGCAAGGTAAAGACCTTGTGGTGAAAAATAACCAGAAACGTGCAAGGAGCAAGTCTATGTATGGATCGAGTAGCAATAAAGTTCCATCTCAATCGAGAAATCAGAAGTACAGTAAGAAGGATCCCTCATGTTTTAAATATGGGAAAATGAGGCATTTTAAGCAAGACTGATCTCAGGCCTGAGAAGGCAGAAAGATTTTCGAATCGAGGCAAGGCGCTAGTGAGGCTTGATGGAATGAAGCTTATCGCATTCCTCTTAGCCCTAAATAGAGAAGAACATGAAATTCGGATTATGGTGATAGTCCCACAAAGTCTGCAGACATGGTGGAAGAGGAAGATTCAGAGAATGGTGACAGTGATATGCTTTCTATTTCATATAGGTTGGATCATCGGACAGATTCTTAGATTATTGATTCGGCATATTCATATCACATGACACCCAACAAGGATTGGTTCGATGCCTACTTTTTACACATTTTGGTTTTGTTTTGATGGGTAACGATACATCTTGTAAAGTGAAAGGAATATGGAGTATCATAATTAATATGTGGATGATGTGGTGAGGATGTTGTATTATGTTCGACATGTGCCAAATTTGAGTAAGAATCTAATTTTATTGGAATTTTTTTGGATAGTAATGGGTATGGTTACAAATTTGCAAGTGGAGTAATGAAAGCGAGTAAAGAGATGTTGATAGTGATGATAGGATAGACAACGCTAGCAGGAAATATCTACAAATTATTGGGTACATGGTACTACAATTGTAGGTAGAGTCGATGTTGAAGAGTCTAGATCGGATAGTACAGTCTTGTGGCATATGCAGCTTTGTCATATGGACGAGCATGAGATGACAAAGCTTCATAAAAGAAATTTATTGAAGGGTGTCAAGGTATGCAAGTTCGAATTCTCCAATTATTGTATTTTGGGAAAATAAAACACGGAGCAGTTCAAGACAATAACTCACAAGACTGAGGAAATTTCGGACTATATTCATACCGATAATTTGGGAACAATCAGTGTTGTATCTCAATATGTATGCATGTATTTTGTGAGTTTTATTGATTACTACTCGCGAAAGGTCTGGATGTACTTCATGGGCCACAAGTCTGAAATGTTTGCCAAGTTTAAGTTGTGGAAAGGCGAAGTAGAGAACCATAGAGGAAGAAAGATTAAATGTCTTTGGTCGGATAAGGGTACTGAGTTTTGTGAGCAGCATAGGATTAAGAGGCATTTCATAGTTGCAAAATGGTGTGGTGGTATGGATGGACAGAACTATAACTGAAAAAGCATATTGTCTCATGTTGAATGCAATGCTTGTAAATAATTTCTTGGCAAAGACAGTGAGCATGACATGTATATTGAATAACAAATCACCGAGAGTAACACTAGATGGGAAGCAACAGAAGAGGTGTGGACGTGCTGCGAGGTAGACTACTCAGATTTGAAAGTGTTTAGATGTCTAGATTATGTGCATATTTCTAGTGAGGAGAGATCGAAACTTGACGCAAAGTCTAGACAGTATCTCTTTTTAAGATATCATACAGGGGTGAAAGGTTAAAAGCTATGGGATTTGAAGGCACATAAGGTGGTGATCAATAGAGATATCATTTTTTATGAGACATCCATGTTATCGTGCCCTCACGAAGAGGAGAAACTAGTGTCCAAAAATTGCAGCACCAACGATCATGTGGTGCAGGTGGAACTATAGAGCTCTGGTAGAGATAAGAATACCAGCATGTAGAAGGTTTGAACTCATGTGATCAGCGTCATAGTATAGCCACCAACCCAGATGCACTATTAAGCCACCTACCAAGTAAGGTTTTGAAGATTTCGTGTCCTCTACACTTATTACTAGTAGTGGGGATCCTACAACTTTTCAGGAGGCTATTGAATATCAAGAGAAAAGTAGATTGATGAGTGCTATGGTGGAGGAGATGAAGTCTCTGCATAAGAATCAGACATGTGAGCTGGTGGAACTTCCCGAAGAGAAGAGGGCAATAGTATGCAAATGGGTGTGTAAAAAGAAAGAACGAGTTTCTAAAAAGGAAGGAGAAGAGTTTAAGGCTCAGTTAGTAACAAAGGGTTACTCACAGGGGAAAGGAGTTGATTATAATTAGATTTTATCTCCCATGGTACTAGTAGTGTAAGGTATGTGATTTTTATAACTAAAGAACAAGTTTAAAAAGGGTAAATATAAAGTAATAGGCCGAGAGAACATTAAGCTCATTTGTGAAACTTAATTTTGGGTCCAATACATGACTTAAACCCTAACACTCCGTCGCACAAAGATTCACAAATTTCTCTCTCATGTTTCTGTCTACACGCGAGAACTAAGCACTCCTTCTGCTTTCCAAAGAGTCTACCAACAAAGGAGAAAGGAGAAGGGCAAACAGGTGGCATTGTGACGCATAAAGAGAAGGGATAAAGATCCAGGTATGAAGGCTGCAAGGCGTGAGTGATTGAAGATCGAAGTAGAGATTGTACTTCACCAGTCATCGATTCCTTTTGATATTTAGAAATGGTGAATGTACTTGCGGACAACATATTTTTTAAATAACGAGAGACTATGTTTTGTTGCTCATGAGAAATTCAAACTTAATTCGGCGATATGTGAAAGCTTATCCTTGATTTAAATGCAAGATGTTCTATTATGTGAGATGTAAATGGGCTCGAGTATATCCATTGGGTAAACTGCCCTAATGGACCTGCTTATTCATAGATGGAAAAATGGGTTCGTTACATTTGATATCAGAGCCAGGTTACGAGCAAGTTTGGGAAGTAGATGGGTGGTTTAAGGGGTGTTAATGAGACAAGTCTTGTTGAGTTAATGGATCAAACACGTCAATGACTTGTTCAAAGTTTTAGTTTTGATTGAAGAAGTAGCATTATTGGGTTATGTTATCCCGACCGGAGGCGTGGCGGTGGATCCAAGCAAAATTGAGAAAATCGTAGACGGTGGGGAAAATTTGAAGTTTTCTTAGCTTAGTCGGATACTACCGAAAATTCAAGGATGGATTCGCCAAGTTAGCTCGACCACTCACTAGGGTCATACAAAAGGGAATCAAAGTCCAATGGGACGGATCGTGCACCTAGGGGTTTGAGGAGCTGAAGTGAAGATATGTAGTGTATCGTGATGCTTTTAAGAACGGGGTGGATTATGTAGTGTATCGTGATGCTTTTAAGAACGGACTCGGATGTGTACTGATGTAGGGTGAAGGGGTGATAACCTATGCTTTATGACAACTGAAGAACTATGAGTTTAATTATCCTACTCATGATTTAGAATTGGCAAATGTGCTGTTGGGTATCGAATGATCAAGTTCTGAAGGAAGATATCTTGAGCGAGACCCACAAATCTCATACTAGTATCCACCCCGGGATCCCAAAAATGTATCCAGACTTGAAAAAGACTAATTGGTGGTCGGATAAGAGATGGGAAGTAGCCAGTTTTATGACAAAGTGTATGATCTGTCAGCTTATAAAAGCAGAACACCAGAGGCCAGGGGGAGAAATGCAGTCTCTAGAGATTTCGATGTGGAAATGGGAGCATGTTACGAAGGATTTTGTAGCGGGCTTACCCCTGTCTGCTCGGAAACATAATGCCATTTGGATGATTGTGGATAGGCTCATGAAGTGCGCACATTTCTTACCCATAACACTCAAGCAAACCATGAGTCAGTTAGCCTCTGTGTATGTTGGAAACATTGTGAAACTGCACGGAGTTCTCTTGAGCATTGTGTCCGATCGAGATCTGAGACTCTGATTTTGGGAGAGTTTCCCAGCAAACCTAGGCACTGAATTGCGATTCACTACCACATACCACCCACAGATGGATGGGCAATCCGAGAGGACTATTCAGACAATAGAGCACATGCTGCATGTGTGTGTTTGATTTCAAAGGGGATTGGGAATAATATTTACCGCTAGTAGAGTTTGCCTACAAGAATAGTCATCACAATAACTTGGGAATGACACCTTATGAGGCACTCTATGGACGTCGGTGTCGATCCCCATTGTAGTGGGATGAGGTGGGAGAAAAACAAATCTCGGGTCCGAAAATGGTGCAACATGCTAAGGAGATGGTCTTAGTGATCCGGAGCAATCTACAACGAGCTCAGGACCGTCAGAAAAGTGGGGCAGATCTGAAACATCCCCCTAACTCAGGCGGTAGGGAGCAAGGCATTTCTGAAGGTGTCTTCGACAAAAAGGAGTGGTCGGTTCGGAAAGAGAGGGAAACTGAATTCGGGATACATTGGACTTTATGAGGTGTTGGAAAAGGTTGGATAGGTCTCTTACTGTTTGGCACTACCCCCAGCTCTCTCAAAGATGCACAACGTGTTTCATTTATCTCAACTTTGTTGACATGTGGAGAACCCGAACCATGTGTTGGAGGTTGAACGGTTCCCAATCACCAAGGATTTTAGCCGTGTTGAATAGCCTATGAGGATGTTAGACTTCAAGGAAGTGCAGATTCGAAAGTGACAAGTTTCTTATGTTAAGGTACAATGGCAAAACTACTCGGAAGATGAGGCTACATGGGAGGTGGCTCAGGATATCTACGAGACATACCCTCACTTATTTAAGGCAACCGGTAGCCCGAGTTTTGGGGACGGAGCTCTTCGACAAGGGGGGATACTATAAGGTATGTCATTTTTATAACAAACGAACAGGTTTAAAGGGGGTAAATATAATGTAATGGGCCGAGAGGACATTAAACCCATCTGTGAAACCTAATTTTGGGCCCGATACATGACTTAAACCCTAACACCTCACCGCACAAAGACTAACAGATTTCTCTCTTGTGATTCTATCTACACGTGAGAACTAAGCACTCCTTCTGCTTTCCTAAGAGCCTACCAATGAAGGAAAAAGGAGAAGGGCAAACAAGTGGACTTGTGACGCATGAAGAGAAGGGATAAAGATCCAGGTATGGAGGCGGCAAGGCGTGAGTGATTGAAGATCGAAGTAGAGACTGTACTTCACCAGTGATCCAGGCGGATTCCTTTTGATATTTAGAAGTCGTGAATGTACTTGAAAACAACATAATTTGTAAATAACGAGAGGCTATGTTTTGCTACTCGTAGGAACTTCAAACTTAATTCGGCAATATGTGAACGCTTATCCTTGATTTAAATGCGAGATGTTCAATTATGTGAGATGTAAATGGGCTCGGGTATATCCATTGGGTATACTACCCTAACGGACCCGCTTATCCAAAATGGGTTCGTTACAAGTAGCACGTTCTGATTTGCATTTGGAGCAAATGCACGCAAAGATAGCTTTACTTCATAGTAACTTAGGGGGACATATTTATGTTGTGCAGCCCGAAGAGTTCAGTCGCCCTGAAGAGGAACATTTGATCTGTAATTTGAAGAAGTCTCTTTATGATTTGAAGCAGTCTATGGGGCAGTGGTATAAGAGGTTTAATCTCTTTATTATTTGGCTACAGGTGGTGTGGGTATGATTGTTGTGACTATGTGAGAAGTCTTGATGGGGTTCATATATTTTTCAGTTGCTGTATATAGATGATATGTTGATTGCTGCTAAGAGTATGAGTGAATTTGTGAATAAGTTGACGACTTTGTTGAGTAGAGAATTTGACATGAAGGATTTGAGTGTGGCTAAGAAGATTTTTCGAATGGAAATTCGAAGGGAAAAAAACTATTAGGAGATTGCGGCTATCCCTGCAGGATTTTGTTGAGAAGGTGTTGTACAGATTTAGTATGATACATGTAAAATTAGTAAGAACACATTTGGTGAATTCCTAAGACAAATGATGAGATTTATGACATGACAAAGGTATCATATGCTAGTGCTGTTGGATGTTTGATGTATATTATGGTTTGTACGAGACCTGTTTTAGTTTAACACTAGGATAATACCCATGTCTGAAACCACGGTCCGTGATTTGATTATGTTTATAAATTATTTCGTTTATGAAACAATAAAAAAATATACTTATTCTTGCAATGTTCAAACTAATTTATGAATGTACATCACATTTACAACAATACTTCAGGATACACAACATTCGTCGTGATATTTGCACTGTCTGCAGACACTAATCCGGTCAGAAGATGTGACTTTAGATACCACATGCATCCGTTCGTGGCTAAACACTGGAGTGCTGAACTCAACCCCCACTGACCTTACAGATTGTCACAGTGCTTTGTTGATCGTCATAACACATGCCAGACGAATGAGAAATTGTTGTCTTGTCATTTGAAAGGTGAAATTAGTCGTTGAAGGCGTAAGTGAAATTCTGGGCATAAATTCCAAATTTCTAGTCTTTTCACTTGTGAGAATTCTTGCTTCGATGACATGACTACTATATCTTTCAATTCTCAATTTTAAACCATTGCACAAATTATTTCGAGGGGCTATATTTCGAAGTAGCATTACCGGGCTTCCCACCTTCACTGCCAATCTAAACGGGGGAAGTCCTGAGGGATTTAGTGGGTTCAAATAGTCACTCGGATAGCGATTGGTTATGCTAGAATCCTGATACGCATCTTCTGATATCTTATCTGCCATCAAGTAAGTACACATTTCTCTGGGGCAACATCTAATGCAAATACATTTATGCAACTAACATCATCATTCCTAGCTGCAATGATCGTTCTTTCTGTTAGATAGGATGACGTCGATGTGCTAGGGTTGTCAAGATTCGGATAGACAGTGGATACTAATTCTTTTATATCCTTACACTTGTGAACTGACTGTGGGATATATATCACGCCAGAATCCAATGGATTAGACCCAACCTGTAAATAGTAAGTTAATATAAATTTATCGTGCGAAGAGTGAGTGAATACATGCTAGTTTTAAAGAGAAAATCAGGAGTAGAAGTACACCAACAAACAACTAAAACCGAAAACATCTAATTGGGTAGATAAAGCAACAAAAAAACGAAACCCAAAAATTGATAGGATACAACATTGAGGATTTCTGGTGGGAACCCGTGGAGAAGAAACAGTAAAGAAGAAGACACATCCCAATTGGAGTAATTGAACGCAAGAAGAGGAACATGGATGTCACCCATTAATGAGATGATATGGGGATTGAATGAAGGCGTCAGTTATCGGAATTGAATGAAGGCGGTTAATGAGATCATATGCGCTTTTTTTAATTTTTTAAATTATTTTAATCGTTGGTGCAGGTTAATGAAGGGTATTTTTGTCTAGTTTCCACCCAACCTAGCCGAACTCCACACGAAAATGCTAACCCGCACAGTATAAAAAACCCTAGTAACCTATACACTGAACCACATTGTAATGTAGATAGAATTTACCAGTGTTTGAATGCAATGTACAATGAGATAAATTATAATAGGGCAATTTATTCCAAAGTATGGCTTGGCAAGAATGGATATGGAAGGTGAATACGTCTACCGGTAAAACAGTGAAATAAAATACAACTTACTTCGATTGAACGGGAATGACTATTTCTTACTGCCCAAAAAATAACTTCCTAGGAACCTGAGGATGAAAGACCATAGCTACAACAAACTTTTTTGCACACAGAACATCAGAAGCCTAAAAAATAAATAAGAATAGTTCATTTTCATTACTTTATACCCATTTAAGAGACCCCATGACCCAAGTGCAACAGCAGGAGCTTCACATATTGTGGGACATGGTCGGTTCTGCACGCCCGTCTTTTTCGCCATGCCTTTTAATCTTTTAGATTAGCTGCAGCAGAAAATCCTCCTTAAAGGACAAAAATTCTGAAACTGAATGCAAGCAGGAACTCGTTCTGAACTATCATCCAAAGAATTGAAGACTCATCCTTCATTCTTTCGGCTTTTCTCTGGGGCCTTGCAACAAACAGATTCGTCGTTCCTGCAGAAGGAAACCATTCATCTCATATGAGATAATGCTTATGTTTCTTTTTCAATTTACCAAGTGTACAGAAAGTTATTTGGCCCACCCATTTAAAGTTGCGTCAATCTCAACCTTGCATCCTATAGATTTATGAATAAAACTGTAAATTAAACAGACGAATCACATCTTGAATCACTGAAATATCTTATACGTTGTCAAAAACTTTTTGTGTAAAAAAAACAATTTTGATAATACTTTCAGAACATCTATGCAGTGTAAAATTCCTTTTACAAATGAACAGAGTATTCACTAAACAATACAAATGAACAGAATATTCAGTAAACATTACAAATGAATAGAATAAGTTACATAATATAAGATTTTTTTATAACTAAATAAATAAAGTTCACACCGGGCACCTCAAGACGAATTTAGAAGCTTTTAACAAAACTTGCAATAACATCATAATGTTTGCTAGCATCCTTTCAATAACAAAATATATACATGCCTCTTTCTGCCATCTTCTTCCTGGATCCCGACTAATTTGTGGTCCTGTACATGTCCAAAAGTTAATTTGGATTAGATCCGGTCAAACATACCTAATAGGCTTTAAACTAGAGAGCTATTAATAGTATAATTCAGCTAATTTTCATCCAATCAAGTGAAGACATGCGGAGCCCACAAATTCAATTCATAGCATGCGTGATAAGCATGTGTGATTCATGGAAGAGTGGAAGCTATTTAATGAGCATGCGTGGTGAGCATGCATGATCAACCACCCATACGAGCATAGCATTAAATAGTATAGCATCTCAAAACATGTATATAAGAAGCTATTGTATATAAGAAGCTATTGTAACGAAAGAAAACAAACGAAGATCAAAATCCTTCCGTGGAGTAGGAATTCTCTCGAACCACGTAAATCTCGTGTCATCTCTTTCATACAAATTATATTCAACAATTTGACATGGTATCGGAACAGAAATTCCTCGCTTCTTCAAAGTTCGTATCTTTTCCTTAAGGTTTTGAGAAAGAAATTTGCAGTGCCGACATCTCAACAATATCGGCCGCAGAGAGACAAACAAAAGTTGGAAGCATGCTCCGCGAGGGAAGCTCAGCGGATAATTTCCATATACCGAGATGTATTGCCCTCAAGCCGTCAGCTGGTTCTGCTACTGGGACCTTAGCATCAGCCCTGTTGCTTGGTTGCTCTTGAGGCAGCAGGAGAACCGGCTTCTCCATCACTGCCGCTAGCGGTGGTTCCTGTGATTCCGGCTTCGTCGGAACAATTTTCGCCGACGACTCTCCAGCTTCAATCATTCTGTTCGTATCTCATCTCTCTTCAAATTCGAATTTATTTCAGGAACGAGACCTAAATTCTCCTGTCTTACATTCTTTGAGTGTATCAACAAACAGCAGCTCGGCCAAAATATTTCTCCACCTCCAGATTCAAAACACGCTTGCCGAGAGAGGCTAGCCCCCCTTCAGGAGTTGAAGTGCTAGTTTTGCATTTTTTTTCTAGTATTTTATGAGTGACATTTCTCTTTTTGACCATTAACTCGAAAAGGTTTTCTCTGGTCAACAAATGAATTTTGGTGGGGAATTATTTTTCCTTATAATTGGGTGGTATCCAAGAAAGTGACGTGCAAGTAATTTTGGGGTATTCAAGAAGCAAGTAGTGGGAATTATTCGAGTAGTTTAATAGATAGGAAGAAGAAAGTGATGGTTTCTTAAAAATTATCAAAATATCCTTCTTATGGGTATTTTAGTCCTTTGGCATGTAAAAATGATGTGGAAGAAAGTGATAAGGTGGTTGCTAATGTGGCAAGTCATGTAAGACCCTCCGCTGATGTGGCTAATGGAGAGGAAAATTTTGGCGTGAAATTTGGGTCAAAATTTGGATCTAATTCCGTTCACAATTCTTATGTGAATATGGCTGAAGATGGTGTAAGAAAAAATAATTCTTGGATATTTGATTGTGGTGCGACTGACACTATCACATATGATGCTTCTGATATTATTGCTGTACAGAGGTCCAAGAAGAAAGTAGTTCAGACAGCAAATGGCACATTTGCCCCTGTTAAGGGCTCCGGGAGTATTGAAATTTCTCCCAGTATTCGACTCTCAAATTGTTTATATGTTCCGTCATTATCATATAAACTTTTATCAATTAGCCATGTTACCAAGGAACTAAACTGTGTTGTGCTCATGTATCCTACATTTTGTCTCTTACAGGATATCTGTTCGAAGAAAATAATTGGGCGTGGTACTGAACGGGATGGTCTGTACTATGTTGACGAAGTGGCTTCAGAGGGGAGGACACTCCAGACTCGTGAGACACCTGATTCTCAAAGTTGATTGTGACATCGTCGTTTGGGGCACCCTTCACAGTCCTATCTCCGTCAGTTATTTTCTAAACTTTCAACTGTTCCTTTTAATTGTGAGACATGCATTTTAGCGAAAAGTCATAAACAGCCTTTTGTGTCAAAACATGTTCGTGTCCAAAAAATATTTTCCTTAATCCATTCTGATGTTTGGGGACTTGCACCTATTATCGGGAGCCAGGGTTTATGCTATTTCGTGCTATTTATTGATGATTGCACTCGCATGACATGGGTATATTTGTTGAAAAATAAATCTAAGGTTTTCGATAAATTTTCTCAATTTTATCGCATGATTTCTACCCAGTTTAATACCAAAATTCAAGTACTTCGTTCTGACAATTGGGGTGAATTTGTCAATCATCAGATGAAAAATTTTTATTCTGAAAATGGATTATTACACCAAACCTTATGTCCTTATTCTCCTCAACAAAATGGTGTTGCTAAAAGGAAAATCGTTTTCTTCTTGAGATCACACGTTCTTTAATGATTGAATCTCACGTTCCTTCTAATTTTTGGCCAGAGGCTGTTGCAACATCCATTTATTTGGCTAATAGACTACCCACAGAGATTGTAAACTTTCGAACTCGCATTCAAACTTTGGCTGATTTTACTCAAATTCCACCTTCCCTATCATTAACTCCGAGAGTCTTTGGATGTTCTGTGTATGTGCATATTCCTAAAATCAATCGCTCTAAATTTGATGCATGTGCTGAAAAATGTCTTTGTGGGATATGGGGGTCCTCAGAAAGGTTACCGTTGTTATAATTCTCTTACTCATCGTGTTGTCACTACTATGGATTGTAACTTCGTTGAAACTGAATACTATTACTCATCACCAACCCAATCAAGTGGTCAGGGGGAGGATTTAGGATGTGAAACTCTTGATTGGTTGACCTTCTCGCATCTCGCGCCAAAGTCAACTCATGTGCCTCACGCATCTAGCTCAGATTTGTGTCACACTACTCCGATGCTTGCATCTCATGTGCCTCATGCACCTGCTATATCATCTCCTACATCAATTCATGTGCCTCATGCACAAGAACCATCCCATGAGACAGGTAGACCATCCTTTGGTGCAAACGACGTCGACATAGTACATTCAGATCGGGAAGAGCCACCTCAGTTAGATTCTTCTATGGATGTCCAAGTAAGTGTTATTCCTTCTGAGGCTCCTACTACTGTGGATTCTATGACTGACTGCAATGCAGGGAGTCCTGTGACACCGAGATATATTTTGCCACCTCGGTCCACTAAGGGTGTCAAACCAAAGAAGTATACACCTGATCACAATTCTTGAACTCAGAGATATCCTATGGCTGACCTAGTCAGAGGAAGCTTTTCTGAGTCTACACGAGCCTTTTCTGCGGCATTATATAATGAGGATGTACCCGGAAATGCGAAAGAAGCTATGAGTAGGCCTGAATGGAGGCAGGCTATGGAGGACGAGATGAATGCTTCGATGAAAAATGAGACGTGGGAGCAGTGTAAGCTACCTAGTGGGAAGAGACCTGTTGGATGCAAATGGGTCTTTACTATGAAAAGAAAGGCTGATGGATCTATTGAGAGGTACAAGGCGAGACTTGTAGCAAAGGGATACACAAAGACGTACGGGATTGATTACTCTGAGACTTTTTCTCATGTGGCAAAGTTAGATACTGTTCGGATTCTTTTCTCTATCGCAACAAATCTGGATTGGCATTTACATTAGTTTGATGTTAAAAATGCATTCTTACATGGTGATTTACATGAAGAGGTATATATGGAAGGACAACTCGGTTTCTCTCACAGCTTTCACCAGAATGAAGTCTGCAAGCTAAAAAAGGCTCTATGTGGTTTGAAACAATCTCCGAGGGCATGGTTTGGCCGGTTCACACTGGCTATGAAGAAGTATGGGTACATACAGAGTCATTCTGATCACACTCTATTCCTAAAGCGTCGAGATCAGGGCATCACATGCTTAATTATATATGTAGATGATATGATAATCACAGGAGATGATACAGAGGAGATTGAGACCTTGAGAGGAAATCTATTCAGGGAATTTGAGATGAAAGACTTGGGCAAGTT
>JAOYMZ010042974.1:0-31093 GCA_025802335.1 Pinguicula primuliflora | reverse complement strand
ACAACAAAGGGACTTTCTGAATTTCAAATGCTCCCACATATATAGAGAAGTGAACCAGGTTGCAGATGCACTTGCCAAAAAAGGCTCCCTACTACCAATGGAAGAACAGGTAATACTAGACCAACCGCTGGAGGACTTGCTTCACTTCCTTCAACAAGATGCTACTGGAACCGCGCACAAAAGAAGGATCAAAGCTTATGGATGAAAGAAGAGAGCCAACAACTTCCAAAAATCAAGATAGACTTATATTTAAAAACCCATGTATTTTCTTTTTATGTTTTATTAGGGCATACAATCATGTAAACATACTTTTGGTGGAGGAGGACGGTCGTCCAATAAAATAAAATTTTAAAAAAAAAGCGAAGGCCAGATTCGCCTCAAGACCTTAGTTGTCTCTTTTAGCTCTTCCTTGATGTTGCCTGTGAATTTTGCTGCCTCTGTTTCTATCAACATGTTCTTGGCTATCCATCCTGTAGAGTGGGTAAAAATCTGCAATCGGCCATACCTCATATCCTTCCTACTACCAGTAAGTGGGTCAATTTGAATCAATTCCCCAATGCGGCCAGCGATGGTGGAGAACAGTTTATCTTCCCAGAACTGAAGCGGAATACCTTTGATGATCACCTAGGCGCATCTAGCCGGCTTACCTTCTACCAGTTTCCATGGCCTTACATTTTTATTTGAATGCTCCCCAGAGTTTCAACATTGCAAGAGCTTAACCTGCTGTATTTTTTCAGAGGCCATTAGGAGCAACTCGCCACCCTCTAAGCTGGTGGCTAAAACATCAGTGTAGCCAGAGGCATTCAGTTTCTGATTCATTGACTGCATATCCATACTTGAGGAAGGAGTACCTAACAAAGTTGTGCTTAGCCACATACCTGCATCAACACTAGGAGTGTACTCTACCTTCTCAATATCATAACCACCATTCCCAGTAGTAGCAGATTTGGTAGCAGCGAGTTTGGCAGAATTTATAGCAATGTCATCAGGTTTGGCACTCACAGCAGAATTCCCAAATTTATCATCTCTCAAAGTAGCACAAGAACCCAAACTAGCATTCTGGCACTTCAAAGAAATAGCAAAATTTCCACTTGCAACATCAGAATTCCCAATTGCAACATCTTTCCAAGTAGCACCAGGAACCGAACTGGAATTTTGGCAGTTTAAAGAGATAGCTCGCACGGTCTCATGACTCAGATTGAACTCCAATTTAAAGGGGTCAATCCAGATTTCATTAAGCCTATTGAGCAATTGCGGTAGATTCATACCTTTTGGATAAAGTACAAATGCATAACAGCAACCTTGACGGTCGAATTGTCGTGGGAGATGCAAATCTATCACCTTTCTGTGGGCTGATAGGATGCTAATCAATGCGTTCCTGGACAAAATTGGGGACAGGTTAGTGAAATGGAAGGAATGGGTTGTACTCCGTAATCTCTGGAGCGAGAAGCTCGTCCTGCGCCGCCGGCCATCAGTGCGCATTGTATCGGTGGCTATCGCGTCTGCTTGTGCAGGGTTAGGGAGAGCGCCGGAAATACTGACGTTTCCACAGGAATTGCCCTGCGACATCAGCGCCGTGTCTGTTCCAGAAGTGGAGGGGTCTGTGCAATTGGGAAGGATTATCGCAGAGCTCGACTGGTACAGCGGCTTAGGGGCGGTTTTGGTGTCTGGCGCTGGCCACGTGGCCGGCGCAAGAGAGGTGGGAACCTCTGTCGTCTCAGTTGGGTTATCGAAAATCGCCTAGGTCGTCGCTCACGGTTTTTTGATGATACCCATAACCAGAGCTTTTGACCTCTTCACGATAAGCTTTCTTACCGTGTGATCAATTCCGTTAACGGGTAATGCTAGTGGCCAAAATTGAAAATGCGTATTTTTATAAGTGTTTTTTATATATTCATTGAACATACCCCAATATATAAATGTACATGTCAATGATTATTTGCCCTAAGTAAAAAATGTATATGTAGTCCACTATTTTAATTCTGGTCACTATTATTATCAGTTGTCAGAATTGGTCACATTTATAGAAAGTTTTACGCATGGAGTGGAAGGTGGTGTTATAATAACTTCATCGCATGAAATTTTAAAATCTTAGTTAAATAATATTGAACCCAAATTTCTGTCCACAAAGTCGAGGAATCCCACCGAAGTATAAAGTTTTTTGTCATCAAGTGGATAAATATACCATTAGTGTGGTAAATTATAGCAACAGGGCGATGTTAGGAATGAGATTAAAATTGTAGGGCTATATATGAAATTTTTTAGGGGCAAATAAACTCCTTTCAGATACATTAAACTATCTAAGGATATATTGTATGATATTATGATACAAAATTGTACAACGAAATAATTGTAGAAGAATGTGGTTATAGTTGTAAGAAGATTATTTGAAGAATCCGAAAAAAAAAAGAATCCGGAAGATTAGAGAGAAAATTGATTTTAGGCAGGGGGACAATCTATATATTAAGATAGCTCGATTTTGTATTTAAAATGTCGGATCATTTTAGCATGACTAATGAGAGGGCGACACGTAAGGAAGGATGAGGTGCAATTTGGTGTTATTTTCTCCTTTTTATTCTTATTTTATTATATTTAGTTTTTTCTCTCCTACATTTTTTACAATTGGATATATGCGGCGAATCACTCATTGTTCGTCGAAACAGAATCCATCATAATAATCAGCACGTCGTGAGCTTCGATTTGAAATGTGATTTGATATGGTCTTGACACCATTTCAAGGGAAGTGACTTCACACACGAGTAATTTTATGCACTAGTGGCTTCAGCCACGACTCGTATATAGTATTAATTATTAACACACAAAAAAATATTCGAATATTTGCTCGGTTGACAAAACTAAATTGTATGACCTATTTTAAAATCTAGTGCCGAGATAATTTAAGAAACAATCCTATATTTCGATTTCGGCAATCGAAATGTAGTGTTGATCTTATATTTAAAGTTCACCCATTTTATAGGATTTTTTGTGGTGAAGTCGTCGAAACTACACTTCATAACTAATTCTGGAGTCGTCTACGTGAAAGGATTCCAGAACGAGTCTTATATTTTTATTTAGACGAAGGGAAGTGATCGAAAATGTAAATTTGATGCATTTTTCGTGCACTTTTCTTGTACAAAAATTTGTGTGGTATAGCGAAATCAAGCCTAAAAATGCTAGGTATACTTAATTATGTATAACATATGAAATGACGTCGTTTCATACTAACTGTATATGAAACGACGTGGTTTTACATTAATTGGACTAATTTAAAAAATTCCAAAATGACGTCGTTTCACATAAAACGGCATCGTTTCACATAAAACGACGTCGTTTCATATGGTATACATAATTAAGTATAAAAATATTAAGTATACATAGCATTTGATGGTGGTTAGAGAAGTGATATTAAAAGTTCTACCACTGACTATCACCTACGAAAGATAGTAGGCCAAAATGACTACAGCCATGGAGAATGATTCTGTGTACCATAAACAAACTATGATACTTTACACATCAGTGTTCTAGGAAACACTGGTTGTCCCTGGGCATTTAGAGTCAGTCCAAAATTTAGGCGGTCATCATTGATGTTATTGAATTTCTTATCGTCTTCTTCTACATATGATAATTTGGTTACGACTCTGATGTGGGGTAAGGAAACTCTAGAGTTAAAGGATATCACAGGTGCTCTGTTGAGTTTTCAGCAGCAGAATCAGACAAGTGATGAGAGTTTGCAAGACGAAAATCTTGTGGTGAAAAGTAATTAGAAACGTTGAAGGAGAGAATCTAGATATGAGCCTAGTTGTAATAAAGCTCGATCTAAATCAATGAATCAGAAGGACGACAGAAAAGATCTTGCATGTATTAAATGGGGAAAAGGGGCATTTTGGGGACTAGTAAGGGTTGTATCTCATGGTGGATACACGTACTTTGTGAGTTTCGATGATGATTATTCGCGAAAGGCATTGGTTTACTTCATGTGGCACAAGTCAGAGGTGTTTGACAAGAAATTGTGGAAAGATGCGATAGAAAATCAGGCAAGAAAGAAGATTAAATGTAATTGATTAGATAATGGTATTGAGCACAACGATCAAAAAATTTCAGAAATCATCACTTCGTATGCCACTCACATGTTGGATAATTAAAAACAAATCATCACTTGGTACGCCATTTGCATAACTAGTATGCCATAAATAATAATTCCAATGATCACACAATTTTTTTTATATAGTTTGATCACACAAATTTTGAACATATGTGGTCCTCATATCCACACAATGTACCTCATATTAAAATAAAAATTACGAAATCATCAAAACAATAACTGAATATTACTAAAACAATTACACATATCCAAATTTAAAACACAAAACTTCTTCCGCCCGCCACGTAATGGCTTCAACCAAAGGATTTTTTTTTTGGGTAAATAACCAAAGGATTGATCTTGGTCACATAGAGGTATATGCAGGGGCGGATCCAGGAATCTCATACTGGGGGTGCTCAACCAATCATGAGGGCAGCTAACAGTTTTTTCAAGTAGAAATTATGATTGTATAAATTATTTATAATATGAATACATAAAATATTAAAAACAACAAACAAAAAAAATAAATGGGCAGCTAACAATTTTTTCATGGAAATACTGGAACAAATTAAAAAAAATTTATTTTCCGAAATTAAAAATATAAATGGGCAGCTAACAGTTTTTTCATGGAAATACTGGAACAAATTAAAAAAAAATTATTTACCCAAATTTGCAGCTAACAGTTTTTTCAAGGAAGTACTGGAACTTTAGAAAAATAGCATACCTGAGAATTTTTCCTTACACCGTAATCCAAAAGTAAGGAATGATCATCGAGTAGCTTATCGTTGTGGAAAAGGATGCAGAAATTTTCCCAGACATGTCTCCATAAGATAATAAATCAGTTTGATGATAAAGGAATACCTCAATGGCTATGAATGCTAATTTTTGTGCAGACCAAGAAATGTGGCGATGACCCATTCTTGATTCCTCCATGTCAGTCACTTTTTTCTTGATAGTTAATTTCAAGTCTTTCACTCTTGCGGAGTTCATCACTACAACCTCTTCACATCCAGAATACATAAAACAGAGGCGGCAGTACCCATGATTATGAACCAACAATTATCCCAATTGTACGAGATGTGTTTGGCAAAATGCATAAACGGGATCTTTTCAATTACCGAAGGATGTGCCGTCAAATTTAAGAACAGAAATGCGCATCGCGCTGCCCAACTCCAGATTGACGAGAATATCGACATTCAACAGAGAAGGGTTTCTCGGCACGTCGGAGAGAACCGGATCGGCAAGGAAAGCTGATAAAGTAGATTGCAATCTGACCATCTTCATGCTGTTGCAGCGTAAGTGGCATCGGCAGCGGTGGTGCCGCCACCATCCTCCCCCTCTGCTGCCTTCAAATTGCTTTCATTAGAACTTCATAATTAGCTAAGAAAGAAAAATGAAAAAGGTAGGATGTCCCACACCGGTTCCAGAATGAAGTTACTAGGTTACTGAGATTTATAAAAGGAGGGCTACTGCTTCCTTAAAATAAGGAACTAACTCTTCCAAATTGGGCTGTTTGATTAAAGGGCCTAATTCAAATAAATAGTACAAAATTTTGAAAATGGTTTTGGGCTAGACCATTATCCTGGGCTCGGGACTTATGGCATATAAATGATTTTTTAGCAATTGGACTGGGGGTGCCCGGGCTCCCCGGGCACTGGGCTGAATCCGCCCCTGGGTATATGTGGATTAGATGCTCCACTGTAATATCATACGCACAGCTTATGCTCGTTTTTTTTTTTTTTAAGGTAGTATACATTTATTGCAACCACAATAATCACCTCTACGGCTACAAGGAAACATTTCGAATATGGCGGCGGAGAAAGGAAAAACCAAACAAATTGTTGTCTATCATGACAATGCTCCAACCTATAAAGAACAGGATGACGAGAAGGCGGAATGGACTACTGTAACCCACCGGAAGAAGGCGCAGAAGGCGCAGAAGGCGCGTTCAATCGCTAATCCAAAGCTTACAACCTTATTCTTCACCAACTTCCCCATGGGTTGGGATCCACAGCGATTGGGCCACATATTCTCGGAATATGCCCTGGTCAAGGATGTTTACATTTCAAGGAAGCCAAGTCGGGACGGTAGATCCTTCGGCTTCGTTAGGTTTGCAGCTGTGCGTCATCCGGACACTCTTGCTGCGGAGATCCATGGTCGGAGACTCTCGAATTGCAGATTGGAGGTAAATGTAGCGCGCTACGGACGTCCTCGCGATCCAAGATCTAATCAACACATGCCGTCCTCTGTACCGGCCAGACGGCCCCGTCCTGTCAACACAACGAAGACGGCCCGCAGCAACTCTCGTCCTCCCAAAACAAAGCCTGTTCAGAAGTGGCAACCAGTGGGAGCACCTGCACCAAAATTGAACGAAAAGCTTAAACAACGTGTTACATATATGCAGGTACTCAATTCCATGGAATCAAAGGCGGGATGGTCGGAGGGGACGCATAATTTCAAAACAGAGGCGGCAGACTATGAATGGCTAGCGAATAATCTGATTACAGTTGGGGCTCGGAGAATAGATCCTGATGAGCTATCAACCATGCAGGAACGTAGACGCTTGGAATATCCGAATATCCAGTTTTGCATACGAGCCAGCAATAAGGTGATGGTGAGTGGTTTGAATGAGGAAGAAAGCAAGTTGTTTATTACAACAGGTTGCGGCAATCATGAGCTCCCCTTTACAGAGATTCGGAAGTGGAACCAGAAGGATGAGCTTGAGACAAGGATCATTTGGTTGACTATAAAGGGCCTCCCATTACAATGTTGGAATACTAGATGTTGGTTGTGGCTATGCTCAAGGTTTGGGGAGATCCTGGAAGTTGAAGACAGTTCACTGCAACAAAGGAACTTGCAGCAGTGCCGACTCAAGATTTCTACAACCTTGAGGAGGAATTTGTCTGGTTTTGATGTAGTAAAGATTGATAACCAGTTCTATGAACTGGAAATTCACGAAGAAGATCTGCTGGAAACACACCAGATGGTCGGAGATGCTGCAGTCTGGTCATCGGAGAATTCCCCCATGCCCTCTACAGATTTGAATTCGAATTCGAATTCACAAGCAATTATGGTAATTCCTGAAATTCCGCAGGCAGTTATTACTCCAACGGATTTTCAGCAAATCACGCCAAGATTACAAGATTTCGAAAATATTAATGGGGATTTGAATCTACAGGAAGTTACCATAGAGGAAGAAATAGCTACACTTCAGGAGCAATTTAAGGTAAATATGAATTTAACTCCGCAAATAGCGGGAGGCAGCTTAAAAAGATCTGTGCGGGATAAGTGTAAACATTTTGAACCTGCTGAGATATCCAAATCTGCATATATCATCCAGTGGGCCACGAAATCACCCACTGCACGCTCATCACGAACAGGACTGTCTAGCATGGCAGAAGACTTAATATCTTTGGGTGCAAAAGTATTAGGTTCCTCTCTAAAGTATCATACGCATCCTATTTCTTTTGAGACAGGTTCAATACCTAGGGTCCTGAGTATTGTGGGCGCACGAGAGAATAGACGCCTCAGATTTCAAAAACTGCGGCAGCAGAGAAGCAAGGGTCTGATCAGACCTACTGCGCAATGTACTCAGACTACAAGCCAGTCCCCTGCTTTGTCTGCAGCTGAGATACAATCAGAAGCACTGGAAACTATACAACTTGGCAACCTACTTGGTGTTGAAACTAGTACTGATCATATAAATCTGTTTGTAGAGATGGAGAGGAGGGACGCAGAGGAGGCAATGTAATCTGTATTTATATCAGGAGATCAGGAGATCAGGAGAGGTGGGATACTCAATTGTTCTATGAAGATATTATCTTTTAATTGTCGAGGATTGGGGACTAGGAACAAAGTGAAGGAGATTGCTGAAGCCGTAAGAAGGTATGATATTCAAATTATATGCATTCAAGAAACTAAGAAAAGCACCATTGACATGAATTTTGTGGAAAGACTATGGGGCACCGATGAGGTGAACTACTCCTACAAGCCTGCGGCTGGGGCTTCAAGAGGAATACTGATTTCTTGGAGATTGGATATGTTCAACGTAACTAGTACTTGGTTACTTCACGGAGGTATAGGAATTGGAGCAGTTTGTATTGAACGAAATGTCCAATTCAGACTGATGAGCATCTGTGGCCCTACCCCAGCTGCGGAAAAACAGCAATTGTGGTCTGATATATCGAAATTCTTACGCACGGATCCTACTACATGCTGGTGTATATGCGGAGATTTTAATGCTGTAAAAGGACGACATGAGAGAAGAGGCACTGGCGCACGGCAGACTGTACAGCACAGAGAAACCAGGGACTTTAATCAATTTATCCTGGATTCATAGCTCCTAGATCTCCCACTACAATTTCGGAAATTTACATGGTATCAGCCTGGGGGAAATTGCGCAAGTAGGCTCGATCGTTTCCTAGTTTCCGAAGGATTTTTTCAGGAATGGGCAGCTTTGGCACAGATCCCACTGGACAGAAGATATTCTGATCATGTGCCAATCATACTGGTTAATGATTTGACAGATTGGGGCCCAAAGCCCCTAAAAATTCTGGACTCTTGGTTTCTCCACCCTGAATTTGATACTTTTGTAAGGAATTCATGGGCAGGAACGGTATCTTATGGCACCATCGGGTATGTTATATTTGACAAGATGAAGCAGCTACGAAAGAGGCTTAAGTGGTGGAATAAGGAAGTCTTTGGGGATCTAAATTCTAAGCTGCAAGCAGTTGAGACTACTATGAAGAGACTGGATCTGAAGATGGAGGAGGCAGATCTAACTACTGAAGAAAAGTTAGAGAGGTCAGATGTCCGAAAGGAACTACTAAAACTGACTCTCATGAAGGACAGACTGATATATTTCAAAGCACGCAGTCAATGGCTTAAGTTTGGGGATGCAAATTCCAAAAATTTTCCCTCATCGCTGAGGCAGAATCGAGTACGAAACACAGTGAAAGGAATGATGATAAGGGGAGAGTGGAGAAGTGAAGTTCAGGTGGTAAAACAGTTCGTAAATAAAGAATTTAAGCTGCACTATTCTGAAACGCAAGAAGGGAGACCACTGATTGCTTGGAACATTTCCAGGCAAGTATCTTATGCTGACAATATGCAACTGACTGCACCTTTTCAGGAAGAGGAAGTGTGGGGAGTAATCAAAAGCTGTGGAAGTCATAAAAGTCCCGGTCCGGATGGCTACAGTTTTAAATTTATGAAGAAGTACCGGAGTATTATGAAAGCTGATATTATGAATTTTATGACTGATTTTTGGCAAGCAGCAAAGCTAGTGAAAGGATTGAATGGGACGTTGGTTGCTTTAGCTCCTAAGAAGGCTAGTCCTAAACATATATCGGACTTTCGTCCAATCTCTATGGTCAGTAGTGTCTACAAGATACTTTCCAAGCTCTTGGCTAGGGCGCTGGCTGTTATCTTACCAAAACTGATTTCTAGAAACCAGACGGGATTCATACAGGGGAGATATATTTTAGACAGTGTGGTGGTAGCGAATGAGGTGATCCATGACTCTAAAGTAAGGAAAATAAGGTGTGCCTTATTGAAGCTAGACTATCAAAAAGCGTTCGATAGCATAAATTGGAAATACTTATGGCATATAATGGAAGATATGGGATTCTGCAGCCAATTCATGAATTGGATGAAGGAATTTGTGCAGACAGCCTTCATGTCTATAACTATAAATGGAAGTGCGTGTGGTGAATTCTCTGTGCAGCGGGGGCTAAGATAGGGAGACTCTTTATCTCCTCTATTATTTACTATCGCTGCGGAGGGCCTAAACCTGATGATTAAGAAGGCTCGAATGAACGGAGTCTTGGAGGGCTACAGATTTAATGATTTTGTGGTAACGCATCAGCAATTCGCCGACGATTAGTAATGGATCTGATGCGGACCTACAGGCTACAGACCTATAATTGAATTTTACATCTCTTTGAAGGAACCTCAGGACTAAAGGTGAATTTTTCCAAGAGTCGAATGTTTGTCATCAACATAACACAAGCTGATGCAGAAACACAGGCAGCCAACCTACACTGCCAGTTAGACAGTATACCATTCACCTACCTTGGAATACAGGTTGGTATCAATCCTAAGCGCTTAAGATCCTGGAAGCCGGTGGTGGATAGGATTAAACAAAGCCTTGCTAAGTACCGGAAAAGACACATATCACTTGGAGGGAGAATTACTATCCTACGAGCAGTTTTGACTAGCATACCAACCTATTATTTGTCCGTGTACAAAGTGCCATCTGGGGTCCTAAATCAGGTGGTCAAACTGCAGCGACAGTTCCTATGGGGAGAAAAAGGTGACAGTCAGCGGCGCATTGCTTGGGTAAGTTGGTCTAAGATATGTTATCCAAAACCAAGATGTGGCTTGGGAGTTCGAAACTTGGCTGCATATAACCTAGCACTTCTTGGAAAATGGCCAACCAAAATCCTAACACAGGCTCAAGAAACTTAGAGCTCTATTATCCAGGATAAATATGGTGAATTATTCTTAGACAGAAGGTTCTACAGCACAGCCCTATCGCAGAACAGATACTCGACGTGGTGGAGGGACCTATGCAATCAGATAATCTCTAAGCCCTGGTATACCAAACTATTCATGAGGAAGGTTGGGAATGGAGTATCAACCTTGTTTTGGCAGGATAGATGGTTGGGTTCGGAATGCTTTGCTAAGGCCTATCCTACTTTATATGATAATGCAGCGGATAAAGCAGTAACTGTAGCAGAGAAAGGAACTTACTCAGATGGAACTTGGACTTGGTTCTGGGTTTGGTCTCTCCCATGTTCCAATGAAGCAATTATCCAATTCTATCAGCTATCCCATATCCTGCAAACTGCCCCTAAGCCAACAGAAAATGAGGACACTTTCATTTGGGACTACCCTGGTGTAATTGCATACAATGTCAAAGATTTATACGAAACATTGATGCAGACCGAATGGCTGCAGCAGGAAGCATATGGGGGAGCCAGTAAAGCATGGAATAAGTTGTTACCTCTCAAAATTTCGAGCTTCACGTGGAAGCTCTTACAAGATCGTCTCCCAACTCGCGAGAACTTGAGGCGTAGGGTTCTGGATATCCCGACAGAAAATTGTGCAATCTGCGAGGGGGAAATTGGGTCAAGAAACCACTTATTCTTGCAG
The DNA here is from genome assembly GCA_025802335.1 of Pinguicula primuliflora. Classification (NCBI taxonomy): domain Eukaryota; kingdom Viridiplantae; phylum Streptophyta; class Magnoliopsida; order Lamiales; family Lentibulariaceae; genus Pinguicula; species Pinguicula primuliflora. The sequence continues at coordinate 19,857 of JAOYMZ010042974.1, read as the reverse complement.
TGCCCCATAGCAGACCACATATGGAGTAAAATTGATAGATGGCTGAATATTAAAGGGGCTTGGCAAGGAGATCTTAACTTACATCTGGAGCAATTCATGGGTACCCAATTTCCGCCATGGAAGAAGCTGGTTTGGAATGCACTCCGGCAGCATATCGTCTGCCATATTTGGAAGCTCCGCAATAGAAAAATTTTTGAAGACACATTATCCCGAGAAGACGATATCTTCGAACAGATTTAAATCGATCTGTGGTGGAATCTCAAAGTGCACAACCACCTCTTGCCCGCAATAAGTCTGGAAGACTGAATTCAGGCACCGGAGTTTTGCCTGCAATAACGTCGGGGAGGAAGTGACGGGATGGTGGAAGAACGAAGATGAAGTTGGACAGGAGGAAGGGTTCCGACGAACAGTGAAGAGAAATGGAATGTACATACTTTTCATTCGATTTGTACATTATATTTTCCTAATTTAGGAAAATACATTTAAAGAAATGCAAACTACACTTACCTATTAAAAAAAAGCTTATGCTGGTTTTTTTTGTAGGTAATGTGTATTTTATTCATGTGTAATATTTACAACTTTACAAGCCTTTGGGCTTATCTCAGCCTATATTTAAAAGCAATACATGGGTTCTCTACACTATTCACCAAAACCAAAGCCCAAATCCAGTTTGCCATAGACTCTTAAAATCAGCCACATATTGAGTTGAATAAGATGTAAAGCTCTGTCTGGGTCTGGGATTTCCTATTGAAAAATAGCTGCGTTTCTCATTCTCCAGATTGCCCAGTAGAACTGCTCCCAAATTAGATTCCGGATGGCTTTTATCTTCACAGGATATCCCTGTGCATGAGAATGGGAGATCACTTGCTTCAATGTAGCTGGGTAGCTTGGAGGAAGATCAAGCCATTTTAGACATTGGAGCCAAACTTCCCGAGAATGCTGACAATGGAGAAAGAGATGGTCGACTGATTCATGCTCTTTAAGACACAGCGGACATAGAACCATGTTGCCTATTACTCCTCGTCTGGCCAAATTATCGAGTGTGGGGATCCGATTTTGAGCTGCTCGCCAACATAAGGAGCTTATCTTCGAAGGTACCAATTTGTCCCAGATTTTGGACAGTTCTGTTTCTTCTTCTTCAAGATTCCTCTTGCATAATCAGATTGTATATCTCCGATGTAGGATATCTGTTAGTACTGAGCCACTGCCATTGCCATGCGTCTGGATTATTTGAGCCTGGAGGGGCAGTAGTAAGCTGAGATTGCAGATTTTGGAAGTCCATTAATTCTTCCTCAGAACAGGGACGCGCCCAACTCCAATTCCATCTCCATGTTCTCCAGGTTAGGTCATAAAAACCTTTTGTTGAAATTGTGATATCCTTGTCATTGGCTATTGAATAGAGAGTAGGATATGATTCTGCTAGAGTGCTGTTACCTAGCCACCGTTCGAGTCAAAATTTGGTTGAGCTGCCATTTCCAACACATTTGTGTAGATTCTGTTTAAACCACGAAGATGAGAGTACCCATCTTTTAATATCTCTCCACCACGTCGAGTCATTATTTGTAGCAGTCAAGTTGCTGATATCCAGAGAACCATATAGTGCAGTTAGGACTTGTCTTCATAGGCTTTGAGGTTCCATGAGAAGTCTGTATCCCCATCTTCCCAATAGGGCTTGATTAAACTGTTTTAGGGTTTTGAAACCCAGTCTCCCACGCTGCTTAGGAGAGCACAGCTTGTTCCAACTGATCCAAGAGATTTTTCTCTTTCCATTAGCAGTCAATCCCTATAAGAGTTTAGACATAATCCCCACTATTTTCCTCAAGACAATAGTTGGAGCTTTGTAAATAGAGAAATAGTATAGAGGCAGAGAGCTTAATACTGACTTGATCAATGTGATTCTTCCTCCAAACGATATGTACTTTTTCTCCCAGCCATTTATTCTTTTAGATATAGTAGCAAGTACTGGCAGCCATGTCCTTTGTATTCTTGGATTAGCACCAACTTGGATCCCCAAATAGATAAAGGGAATAGTATCATTCTTGCAATGCAGAGTACTAGTTTGAGCAGCTTGGATAGTAGCTGGAACATTGATAGAAAAAAATTTGCTTTTCTTGAAGTTAACCTTGAGGCCAGAGATAACTTCAAAGATTCTTAGTATACGTTTCATAGCCTTAACATCTTGCATTGAACCATCCCCAAACATCACAGTGTCATCAGCGAACTGTTGGTGAGTGATTTGAGGGCCGTTTTCCCCAATTCTGTAACCTTTTAATAGATTCACAGAAGTTGCTCTTGTGATGAGTTCATTCAATTCAGCTTCTAGTGCATATAATAAAGGGGATAGAGAGTCACCTTGTCGAATTCCCCTCTCCATTTTGAACTGACCACATGGACTCCCATTGACTGTTATTGACATAAAGGTTGATTCTATACATCCAACCATCCAATGAATCGATCTTTGCCTAAAGCCTTTAGCTACAAGGATTTTCCATAAGTAATCCCACCTAACACGGTCAAAGGTGCGTTGGAAATCAACCTTTAGGATTGAGCATCTCTTTTTCTTTCTTTTTGCTTCATTGATGGCCTCATTAGCCAGAACCACACTATCCATGATGAATCTATTGTTGATAAAACCAATTTGACTGGGAGATATAATCCAGGGCAGGATCTTACTGAGCCGTGTAGCCAGAACTTTTGATAATAGTTTATACATAGAACTCACCATAGAAATAGGTCTAAAGTCAAGCATAGAACCTGGAAGATACTTTTTTGGTGCCAGAGCCACCACTGTAGTGTTCATGCCCTTAACCATTCCCCTCTGATCCAGAATTCCTTAAAGAAAGCTAGGATATCTCCCTTCATAATTGGCCAGAAATGCTTTAAAATTTTGAAATTTAAACCATCTGGTCCTGGACTTTTTGAACTCCCACACTTCCTCATAGCTTCTGCCACTTCTGATTCATAGAAAGGTGCAGTTAGGTTGATATTCTCCTCATCATTAACCTGATTAGGAAGGCTCCAGTTTAGGTTAGGACAGGGGACAGGAACAGCTTTAATATGAGCTTCAAAACTCTCATGTATGTGGTTTTTGACCAACGCAACCTCTGTGGTCCAAGTTTCATTCAGATATATCCCTTTGATGGAATTTCTAGTTCTATTCTTCTCGAGGCATGCATGAAAATACTTTGTGTTGCCATCTCCTTCTTTCAGCCACTTGTTTCTTGATTTTTGATATAGCATATTGTCCATCATACCATTAAGCTGTCTGAGCTGAACTTCAGTGGCCTTTCTCAATTGAATTTCTTCCTCAGATAGGTGAAAACCTTCCGTTTTGTTGCCTAGCTGGTGAAGTTTTGACTCAGATTCCAGAATCTGTTTATTCAGATCTCCAAATTCATTTCTATCCTATTCACGGAGAACACCTTTGAGCTTTTTCAGTTTCTCCAGCAAGATGAATAAACTTGATCCTGTAGCAACTGTTTGAGTCCATGTTATTTCCACTAACTGCTCAAAATTTTTATGTTGGAACCAAGCATCAAGAGTTTTGAATGGAATTGGCCCCCAGTTTTGCATTTCACCGGCCAATATAAGTGGACAGTGGTCAGAGGATTTTCTATCCAATACTTCTAGAGTAGCGACCGGCCAGAGAGTGAACCAGTGGTCTGAGACCAACATCCTATCAATTCTGCTTGCACATAAGCCTCCAGTATTAAAATAAGTGAAATGTTTCGCTTGAATAGGTAGATCAATGAGCTCAGTAGCCAACAGGAAGGCCTCAAACTCAGCCATATCACCAGGAGAAGCTGGAGATGCCCCTTTTCTCTCCCAAGGTTGTCTTATACTATTGAAGTCCCCACTCATACACCAAGTAGCTGTTGTATCAAGTCTCAATCTCGGCAAAATTTTGTGCCATAAGCTTCTCTTTCCATCTAATGTACAAGGGGAGTAAATGTTCAAAATTTTTATTGGCACGGACTCATTCTGACCAAGCCAATTCCCAGAAAATTCCAATATATTTCTTGATTTCCAGCTGCTGGTCATAGTGAATTTTCCAGTTTTCCAAGAACATAGAAGTCCACCAGAATAACCACTTGATGGCTTACAAATAAAATCATGATCCTGTCCCCCCCATAGGCGCTCAACATCTCTTGGATGTATATCAACTTGCTTTGTTTCCTGCAGAGACAAAAAATCAATATCATATTTACTCACCAATTGTCTAAGCTCCCTTTTTCTGCTACCACTGCCAAATCATCGTATATTTTGGTTCAATATCTTCATAAAAACCAGTTTGAGACACCAGTTATAGTGATCACCCAAGAGTCAGGCCAGGTTTGCCTGAACATCCCTTTCTTCCATAGCCACAATGTGGGCCAAGTTTTCCTCCCCTATTTCCACTCCAAGGTTTGCTGCAAGAGTAATAGTGCCAATCGCTTCATTTCTGAAATCCAACTGTGTTTCTGGGACAGTTTCACAGTCTTTCAACATGTTTTTCATATTGGCCTCTGCTACAGCTGCAGATTTCTTTATATCCAATCTTCTTTTCACAATTCTCCTTTGTCTGCATTCTCTGGCTCGGGAGAGAGTCATTACTCTAGAGAATGGACCAGTCATGTAGCCCACCGGATAAGGTCTCACTACCTTAGTTCTTTTAGCTCCTCCTTTTTGCAGTCTACAGCCAGCACATAGAAAGGTATTTGTGGGACCGGCTGCAGAAATTGTATCCCATGGTGATTTAAACAATTCATTCAGAGCCCATGATTCATCCCCTCCATTTGGACTATTATTGGCTAGTGCTTCCTTCCCCCCTTCTGTGATTGCAGGATATTGAACTGGAGTTAAGAAGCTATCAGGTTCATCCACTTCTTCCTTGATTTCAATATCATAGGATCAAGAGTTAATCAGTAGGGATCTGATCCCGTTTAATGACTTGCGAGAAGCAGTTTCCACTTGAATTCTGCAGTATAGCAGCTTCTTGCATTCAATAGTATCTTTGTCAATTTCCTTTACTGCCCCAAACTGAGATCCTATCCACATTAGGCTCGTTTCATTCCAACAAGGGAGAGGAATTCCACTCAAGCGCAGCCAGGTCTTTCGTTTTGAGATCTCTGTGTCAGGTTCCCATTTTTGGGCTGTATGGAACAGAGAGTTCTGTGGCAGTTTTCCCGATCAAGAAGACATTTAGACTGGTCCTCATTCAGCCCCCTTATCAGAGCTTTACATCCCGGGATCAAATCTACAGTAGCCCCAATAAAACCAGAAAGAGAAAGCTTGTTTCTGGTCTCTTGGATGTCTCCATCCTTGATCTCCACATCAATTGCATCCTGTAACCATTTAGTGTCCTCAGCAGTGGTTAGATGGGAGGCCTTCAAGTCAGTCGTACCTACTTTCATTATTGCATCTCCTTTTGGGTTTGTTGAGCCTGCATATGTTAGACCTGGTTGCACAGTGTTAATTGTTTTCTGAGGCATTATTTCTGGCTTTGATGCAGGTGCATTGATTGATGCAGGTGATGGTTTAGTCACCAATTTTCCACCACTATATCTGGCTACGTTAACTTGGAGCTCGTAACTAGAAAGTATTCGGCCATTAAACTTCTCAGCCATCTTTGCTGAATCCAGTTTGGCATCAAATCGAGCGAATCCAAATCGCTTTCCATTCAGTCCCAGCCTTGGGGCAATGAAGACATCAAACAAGCCTCCATATCCTTTGAAGATAGTTGCCATTCTGTAAGTATCCGAACTCGGGGGGAAGTTGGTAAGGTATAGAGATGATAACCGAGATCTCATTTCTCGGATCCTGTCAAAGTGCAGTTGTCCCTATCTCTTCGTCTCTTTCTCTGGTTCTGTCAGGCGTTGGAAGATAGATCGGCGCTTAGTAACCGTAGTCCAACCTTCGTCGTCGTTGTTAGCATCGCCAGAGGGGAGGTCTGGCTCTCCATGAGTGTTGTCTGCCGCCACAACCGAAGCCGCCTTGCTTGGTTCTCCTTCATCGAGTAGTAGGTTGGAGGTGTCGCCTACAGGTTGCTTGCCACTTTGGTGTTGAGCGCTGCCGTGTTCACCATCGATCGTCCCTCCTAGGATGCATTCAAAATTTGAAATCGCCATCACAGCTTGTGCTCGCTACTTGGGTAACTTATTAACCGCAATGCCCAGAACAACTATAAGTATTGCCAACAGTAACAATACACAACATGAGAAGCAAGACAGCAGGTCGTCTGAGCCACAAATACAACTGTGGTACTCAACTTTTCTTCCGCACTTGAGCAGAATCTGATCCCACATCTGAAGAAAAGCAAACAAAAATTAAAGTTGAAACTTTGCATAAATTAATCCTCCTCACAAGTCACAACATTTGGCTAATGCAACTCCATACAAGAAGAATGAATGAATAGTTCGGTGTACTGTACATGTACGAGCAGGAGTTGTAATTTGTAAACAGGTTAGTTATATCCACAAGGAAGGCATGTATTTTTTTTCTTCTTCACAATAAATAAACTCAACAGTTGCATACCCACCATCAAATATGTTTAAGATTGGTTATATGATTTGCCGGCGGTTGTTCGCTGCCTAAGCGGCTGCTTTGACCTCTCAGACCACCTCGAAGGCCCTAGACCGCCCAGCGTATAGGAGTTGTTCAGCGCTTTCTCGGGTAGGTTCAATGCACATATAAATGAATATACATTTTCAATTCCGCCCACTAGCATCGCCCGTTGACGGAATTGGTAATACCATTAGAAAGCTTACACAATAGGAGATCATAAGCTCCATGTTTAGTTCCGGTTAGTCGTCGGAATTTTCTAAAACTCCATTTAGGAATACTTAACTCGGAAAAAGTGAAACGAAATTACTGGCAATCAAGTCGTCGGAATATCACCAAAACTTGAACTTTTGATGTCCTATGTATAAACTTTCTAATGATATGACCAATTCCATCAACTGGCGATAGTAGTGGTTGGAATTAAAAATGTGTGTTCATTTGTGTGTTTATTTATATGTGCATTGAACATGTCCCATTATACATACCAGCAATTGCAAATTATGGAAAAACTAAATTGCTATATAACCAGTATTACAGAATCAATTGAACCAAGTCAAGAAAAGATTTCTCTGACCTGCAGCTCATAATGTTGCATCCTGCTTTGCGTTCGACGAAATGCCTACAGTTTGGGCATCTCATCCATTTCCTCTTCTCCGCCAGTCTACCAAATTCCATATCCCCCATGTCCAATAATTCAGGATACTAATATATAAATACGAGCGTGCTAGGTGTACCGGACCATTTGTGTACCGGGTCTGGTACACCCAATAGTAAGCTGCTACGTGGCACCTTACTGAAATTGTAAAAAAAAAAATTGTGCTAGTCCAAGGACTCGAACTCGCCACTCTCCCCCGCTTCCCTTTCATCTCGCGTAGCCCCTTTACCACTCGGCCAACTGATTGTTTTGATTAATAAAGAACAAATATACGCTATAACCAATAAAAACAAATAAAACATACAAAAATATATAAATATCACAAAAATGTAATTTTTAATACTATAACAATCACATAAAATCGTCAAATACTATAATATAAACTAAAAGGCTAAATTACGGTGGCCTTGCCGTAAAAAAAAATCTAAAACCCTAGTTAAATGTTATAAACCTAAGTGTTAAATGCTATTTTTCACAATCTGGATATTGTGGAAATACTCCATTCCATGTTTCACTCTACTTGATTCTCCACAAATCCTGGTGCTGCAAATATCCTTTCCAAACTGTCCTAATTCGTATTACATTGGAGGTGTTTATGCAAGTTGTAACAGGATTCAAAGACAAATTCTATGGGAGATTATGAGACAAGTCTGCCAATCAATTTCTGATCCGATTCTCATAGGGGGTGACTTCAATGTTGTGAGACTCGCAGAGGAAAAAAAAGGAGGGAGATCAATAAACCTGAGATCAGCTACAGACTTAATTGAAGCATTGCAGGACTGCAGTCTCTCAGATGCTGGATTCAGTGGCAACAAGTTCACATGGTGTAACAACAGATCAGGATCAGATCGAATTCTAAAAAGACTAGACAAGTTTTACTATCAGAAAGTTGGGTCATGGAAGCTCCCAAGGTTCAAGTCACTCACTTAAATCGTGGATTCTCAGACCATGCTCCGTTATTAGTAGACATACTGCTTGTACGGCCTAAATCACCAGGAAGATTTCAGTTCCACCGCTTCTAGCTATCCCATCAAGATTTTAATCGTGTAGTAGCAGACTCTTGGAATAAACAGGTGCCAGAAACAAATCCCATCAGACTGTTCTGTACTAAACTAAACGATCTGCGGAAAGCTCTTAGTGAATGGAATAAACAGGCTTATGGCAACATATTTGAGAACATTAGAGCCACTGAAGAAACTATAGCTGCCCTGGAAAGCTTACATGACGAGACAAATCATCCTTGGGACAGACAACAACTTTAGGAGGCTCATGATCGCCTGAAGGATCAGTTGTTGGCTGAAGAAATATATTAGAAAGAGAAGTCTAGGGTGAATTGGCTGAAGGAAGGAGACCGTAATACAGCTTTCTTTCACCACACCACTCAAGTCCGAAGAAGTAAATCCTCCAGACCTTCTCTAACCTTAGCAAATGGAAATCTAGTGGATCCAGAAGACATTCCTGGGCTACTGGTGGATCATTTTGCATCTCAACTTTCAGCAGAAAACATAACAGATTCTCCAAGCCTTCTTCGGAACATTCCTATGCTTATCATTGAGGAGATAAACCAGCAACTTACAATCTGGCCAGAGGAAGAGGAGATTAAACAAGCGGTGTTCGGAATGAATGATGAAAGCACTCCGAGACCTGATGGATTCTCTGAAGCATTTTATCAACACTATTGGTCAGTTATAGCTAAAGATTTTATTAACCTAGTCAATTCCTTCTTTGCAGGACACGAGCTTCCCCGGATGATCACATCAACATATCTCTGCCTAGTCCCTAAAGTTGACACCCGAGCACCATATCTGACCTTAGGCCGATAAGCCTATGCAATTATGCTGGGAAGGTCATCGCTAAAATATTGGCGAAGAGACTCTCCTCAATCCTTCGTCTCATCATTTCTCCGAACCAAAGTAGCTTCGTTAAGGGAAGACTTATCTTCAATAATACTTTACTCGCTCAAGAATTATTGCATTCCCTTGATAGGCGTAAAGATGGGCCTAATGTAGCAATAAAACTTGATATGTCAAAAACTTTTGACAGGGTTTCATGGAATCATTTGATTAAAATTCTTAGAGCATTTGGTTTTGGTGAAAATTTCATCGACATGATTTGGAGGATTATTTCTAACAACTGGTTTTCTATATTGTGGAATTGGCAGGTTCATGGATACTTCCGCTCAACAAGAGGGCTCTGACAAGGTGATCCCATTTCCACTGTCTTATTTGTCATAGCCTCAGAGGCTCTCAGTAGAGGCTTAAATGCCTTAATGGAGGAAAAACCTTGGTGTTCATATAGGACCCTCACACAACTCTGCCAGTTACATCACTATTTGGACAGGCCTCTCACACAAAACTCTGCCAGTTACATACCTAGGGATCCCTCTTTATCACGGTAGGAAAAGATCAAGTCTTTTCTCTTCCCTTATCCTTAAAGTTCAGAACCGCTTGGAATCCTGGACAACAAACTCTCTATCTATGGGTGACCGCCTAGTTTTACTGAAGCATGTCCTCTCAAGCCTACCCATCTACCAATTCATGTCTCTGGCTCCGAACAAGCTGGTCCTGAAGAAGTTGGAAACTATTTTTGCTCATGATGGAAAACAAAAATGCCATTAGGTTTCTTGGAACCGAATCTGCCTTCCTTTGGAAGAGGGAGGACTTGGAATTCGTAGATTGGAAGATATTTCCATAGCATCAACTATGAAGCTATGGTGGCAATTCAGGAAAGAAGATACACTATGGGCAGAATATATGGCTCAAAAGTATGGGAAGGGATCTGCTCACCACTCTCATTCTCCTGGCAATTTGTGATCTCATATTTGGCGCCGTTTATGCTCTGTGAAGGACACATGATTCTGAATACGTTATGGTTCATAGCAAACGGGACTAAGGTGAACGCATGGTGGGATTACTGGGTCATAAGGGTACCACTGGGTCTTTCGCAGATTGGAGATGCTAGCATTAGTACGGTGGATGAAATGATAATATCCAACCAATGGAATATCTCAAACATAGCTCTTCCCTCAGACATAAGGAACCTCATCAGGGAATATCAGAGATACGAAGGTGTTGACCGTCAAGTGTGGACTCCCTCCATTGATGGAATATTCTGATTCAGAGCTGCCTTGAACGTAATCAGAAACAAGGCTCCACCTAGGAGGAGATTCAAGCGATTATGGAGCAACATCATCCCCCCTAAGATGAGTATACTTCTATGGAGGGCCCTTCAGAATGCACTTCCGGCCGATTGAGGACAAGATTAGAAAACATGGAATTCACTAAGCATCAAAATCTCAGTGCTACAAAATCAGTCCGATGGAGGAAACCATAGAGCATTTATTCGCATTCAGCGACTAGTGCTGCATATCTGTATGATCATCTTCTTTTTTAACTTGCTTGTGATCCCACCAACAATTTCCTGAAGCCAAATTGCTTACTTTGCTGCCTCTGTTGCTGCCATGAACTCGGCCTCACAAGAAGATAAGGCAACAGTGTCTTATTTCTGTGAACACCATGTGACCGGACAATTATTAAAATAGAAAATGTGTCTAGCCGTGCTCTTCCCATCATCTGGATAAACATTATGAGAACTTTCACTGTACCCAATTAGGCTCGGTTACTCTCCTCGCTTGAACACAAAACCGTACCCAAGTGTTCCTTGCAAGTAACGTAACACTTGCTTTAATGTCGTACCATGTGATTCCTTTGGATCTTGCATGTATCTGCATAACACACCAACACAAAAGGAAAGATCAGATCTTGTATGAAGGATGTATCAGAGACACCCAATGTTCCCCCTATATTCTTTCTCATCCACTCCTTGCTCCTCTTGAGCTTTTGACAACTTCAAGCCAAAATCCATTGGAGCTTGAATCGCATTACATCCTTCCATTCCAGCTACTTCTAGAATTTTCAATGCGTAACGTTCTTGTTTCAAAGTAATCACAGTCTCGTGTTGATGCACCTCAATCCAAGATAGTAAATCAGTCTTCCAAGATCACTCATCTCGAACTTAGTCGTCATTCCAATCTTGAACTCATGATTTTTCTTTAGCTTTGACCCCGTGACAAGCAAGTCATCTACATAAATTGCTACTAGAAGGAGATCTCCCTCTTCTCCTTTCTAGTATAATGACGGCTCCTTGGTGCACTTGGTGAACTTTGAGAATCTGATTCAATTTATTGTTCCATGCCATTGGTGTTTGTCTTAGCCCATATAATGCTTTATTCAGCTAGTAAATCTTTTGTTTGCTTCCTTCTTTCACAAAGTCATCAGGTTGACTCACAGAAACAGTCTCCTTTAATTCATCATGAAGAAATGTCATCTTTACATCTAGATGATGTATCTCCCATTCATTTGATGCTGCTAGAGAAATTAATGGATCAAACTAGATTTGTATTCAAAGTTTACTTCCTTAGGTAAGTCTGGATATTCAACAGTCAACTCTCTTTTGTTGTAATCAGAGACTGTGAGTTGCTTCAAAGTTTGAGTGGATTGATAAACAATCATTTCTCGATGCCAATATCCAACTAAATCCTTCAAATTTTAGTTCCTTGAGCCTTGGATGAATTGGGGCTAGTGTGCCTCTGTTTGGTAACCAAAGCTTTCTTCAATGTTCTCTCGGGCACAGGATCAAAAATATATATATTAGTAACCTTATGAGATGCTTCTCTTTGTATAAGATAGCCAGGAACATGAAAAACTAAAAGTAAAAATAAAATAAAACACAGCAAAGCAAACAAAATAAAAGCTAAAACATAATAGAACATATGCTTTAAAGCTAGACGGGTATCAAAGTGGGCTCACAAGGGTCAAATCCACAGATAAAGTGATGGATCTACTTGTGCTTATTCTTCTTATTGTGATTAGTGTTCTAGAGTGCGGCCGCCTGGACTGCCTAGGCACCGCCTAGGCGGCTACACTCTCAAAACCGCCCCGCTTTGGGGTGGGGCAGTGAGATGGGCAGCCGCCCAGGGCGCCTTGGCGGTCGGTTTTTTATTAAATTTTTTTTTTCAAAAACAAATTTTAAAAAATATGGCCTTTTGCCCAGGCTGCTGAGCACCGCCTAGGCTGCCTGGGCACTGGGCGATCCGAAAATGCCCCAGGGCTGCCCAGTGCTTGCTCTAACATTGATTGTGATGCGGCAAAATTGTGAAACTTGGGGATTATTGTGGGATTTTGTGACTCTAAACTAGACTAAAGACAAAATTGAAAGGTTTTGAGAAGATTTGAATGATAAATATCCTTAATTGACCACAAGAGTTCAAGAGAAGTATCATACACGGATCATATGTGTTTTCTAGTATGTTTAGTATTTGATGTTATAGTTAGCTATTGCTTTTACATTTTTTCTAAGTTGGAACATGAACTTCTTAAGTATCTAATGTTGACCTTCTCGTTGTTTGCATAAAACATCTGAAAAATATTCAAAAATGTACTAGTAGCTCCTGCCAACTAGTTTTACCTAGTGAATGTTGTCTTCTATTTAGCAATTCTTCCATTTTTCTCCTAACATCTACGGCCTCGAACGGTTTGAATGCAGTCATTAGGATTACTATCTTATATTCAAATCAGAAACCAATCAATATAGTAAAACAAAACCTGAATCCATGGCGATCAAGCTTGAACTTAAAACACTTAATCCTATAGTGTTGCTACTTTTGTAAAAATCTTACTACGAAAGAATTAGCCAAATAAAACAATATAAACAGGCAATATATTTGAAAGATCTTCACATACAAATATTTTCAAAAGAAAAAATGTTTAATTGCGAACTCAAACTAAAAAATGGCAAAATTCTTGAATTTACCATCAAATAGGCGACAATTTTTGAAAATGCCATCAACCAGTCTTCCAAAGACCAGTAAGAGACACCGATCTTTGGAAGACCGGTAATTCGACACACCAATCTTTCGAAAACCGGGCGCAATTAACAACGTTAATCTGTGTAATTAAGCTTCTATCGGTCATTGGAAGACCGGTGCATGCTGTTTGGCGGGAAAATCAAACAACCGATCAAAGACCGATACCAATTTTTTTAACCAATGTTTTTATTAATAATAAAGTTCGCAAATATCAAAATGAAGGGTCATAATATCCTCTGTCTTGCATTTGTGGAGGAGGTTGTTTTTCTACAAAAAAATAAAACGTTATTGTTAGATATATATTTATTTAGAAAAATATACCGTTATCAAATTAATACTTACTCTGCGTTGGTTTGACTCTTTTCTATAATCCATACTGTAATTCTGTTTTCGCAGCTTTTTTTCTTTGGGACCAGACTTCACCTTTTGTCCATTAGGGGGATGCGTAAGCGTATAAGGTGGCACAGGTACCACATGAAGTGGATCCAACGGGATAAATGGCATTGAATATGTCCTTCTAAGAGCTTCGATGGTCATTTCCGGAATGCAAAAATTCATAAGATCCATAGGATATTTCCGACAAGTCTGCATGAATTTGCTTGATTAAATTTGTCATTGAATAAAATATAAAATTTAGCTATAAGTAAAATTACCTGTATCGCGTGTGAGCAGGGGATGCCAAACCGCGACCACTTCCTACAAGAACACGTATAATCAGCCAGTATGACGCGTGTCATTTCTTCTGATCCTTTGGTTTTCACCTGTGCGACATACCTCACAGGCGCAAATATAGGTTCATAAAGATCCGCCACATGCATTGTGGCACGCTTAGCCACATCAATGTCTTCTAAGTATCTGTGTGCAGCAGGATTACGAGCGCGTATTTGTTCCATTTGGTCGAGAAACATTATTTTACTCAAAATCGAGCCATCTTTCCAAGCCATATCCTTCACAATCTTATCTTTGAATCTCTTTTGAACATTCACACAAATATGACGCAGGCACAATCTGTTAACCCCAATCTCACCATTTAATGCTGGAATTCGGTTAATTGCACTAAGACAACCTGCACCTCTGTCTGAAGTGATACAACTCGGCCTGTCCTGTATCACGTATAGTGCCAATCTTTCTAAAAACCAAAACCAAGAAGCCTCTGACTCCTCGTCCACCAATGCAAATGCGATGGGCAAAATATGGCCACTGACATCTTGTGTCACAGCAACGAGTAATTTTTATCTATAAGGACAGTAGAGATGCGTACTGTCTACAGATAGGACAGGCCTACAGTGTTGGTAACTAGCAATGCATGGCTCAAATGCCCAAAATACGTAGACCAGCTCTTTTTGTGTTTGAATTTTTGTATCCTTTAGAGCAAAGTCGTACACATTTGTAGGGTTGTAGTGCTTTAGATATGATAAGTACATGGGCAAACTTCTGACGCCTGATGTCCATGTATCGTGCACCATCTCTATTGCATGATATAGGGCAAACCAAGCTTTTGAATACATGACTTCAAATTCGTACTTAGACTGTATTATCAATTGCACATGTTGCACCGAAAATGCTAAAAAATAATACTCAATAGTCTTAGAATATAATAATCTACAAGTATGTTAATGGATTTGAGCGACCTGGATTTCAATGGGTACCTAGATTTTTGGTTACTATTCCAACTAAATCTCAGCGACCATGCTCTTGGTGAGATTGCGATGAAACTCATTAACAGCACTAGCTTCGCATGTGTGGGAGTATGGCATTTTGATGACTTCCCACTTGCACCCAACAGATCGAAAATGCGCGTTGAGCTGCCACATGCAAGAGGTATCCTCGAAGTGTTTACACCGCAGGAGCAACCTTGTCTTATCACTTTTGACACATAATATTCTCTTTTAGCGTGTACAACATGATATTTATCAATGGCCCGCTGCAGACGAGCTTTGTCTTTAAATAATTGGTCGATCTAGAGTAAATCAATGTCGTCGTCGAAACGACTCGTGCTCATAGAAGATGGAATATCCATAGAGTCCCCTAGTTGAGGATACTCATCACAATGCCACTGCACAGGTCTACCCTCCATTGGTGCAGGATACATCTCATTGAGATGTGGTGTAGGACGGATCGGCCGCATATCCTCATCATCATCCTCGCTATCAGGTTCAGAATCATGAATATCAACTTCGACAGGCCCCGCAGAATCAGCTATCGGATCTACAAAAATATCATAGTCTTCTGGTGGCGGCATGGTGGATTCAGGTAGAGGAATAGTTGATTGGGTATTATATGGTGGTTCCAACCTCCATCGATACTCATCTCGTGTTGAACATCGCCCCATGCTGGTTGGAAATTTCTAGACGACCCGCTACCTGCGTAAAATCTAGAATCATAGTAGTTGCTCATTGTCGGATATTTGTTGTGTTGTAAGTATAAGAATACTAAAATTGCGCTACAATTTATAAATAAGCCACCGGTCATCCAAAGATCGGTAACTACAAAATTCACGCCTTTTTGTTATATTACCGATCTTCGGAAGACCGATAAGTCATTTGCTGCCTTACAGATACATACTGGTCATCAGAAAACGTATATTTTCCCACCAAAGCATGTACTGGTCTTCAATGACCGGTAGAAGCTTAATTACAGAGATTAACGTTGTTAATTGCATCCAATTTTTGAAAGACTGGTGTGTCGAATTACCGATCTTCCAAAGACCGGCGTCTCTTACCGGTCTTTGGAAGACCGGTTGATGGCATTTTCAAAAATTGTCGCCTATTTTGTGGCAAATTCAAGAATTTTCCTAAAAAAATGAACTAGGAGTGTAGGGACAGCTTTCTCTCATTTGTGCTAGGTCAAAATTTGTAAAAGGCATCAATGAAAGGTTGTGCCTAAAAATGGAATGGGCTTGGACAAATTGCAAATATTGTAAAAAATATACATCAATATAGTTCACTTTTCAAAAAAGGTAGTGCCTTGATTTGGGGAACAACTTTGCTGAAAACATCATAGTAAGAGATCAAAATCCAGAGAGATAAAAATCGCTCATGTAACATTCTCTTTCTTGTAAATGACTGTTCCTGTTTAGAGATCTTTGAAGTATGATGATTAGTATTATAGCTTCCTGGGTGAATAAGAAGACACCCATGTGCTCTGATCATCCATAATTTTAGCTATAAGCTCTGATCATGTCCTCCAAGATAGGTGATGGCATTGCTTTTCTTCCAGCTTTGAGGTTGAATTGTTCTGCTCCTTGTCCTTGTGCCTCAACCAGAACTGGGAAGATCTTCATTCTTAAAGATAGTATTAGGCCTCTTGTGTATACGTGAGCCCTAAAATCTAGCTTTGATGGCCTTGAAGGTAGAAAAATCCGAAGCTCCAAGATAGAGGTAAAGGTGTATCTTACTTCTTTTCTTCAAATAGATCTTGAACTTCTGTAGCTTTTCAACTTGCACTCAAAGTAACATAAATCCAACAAATAACCTATATCTGAATGTGAGACTAATAGTGAAAACATGATAAGTAAGGGCAAATAGTAGCAAAAGGTATACTATAACAAATATTCCTTGAATAAGGCGAATAAAATACTCTTGATCAATATGCTAAATATTGTTGGGATTTGTACATTCGAGCTTATATTGACTTAAAAACCCATTTCTTGCATTAGCAAATTTGGTATAACGATTCATCATTGGACCTCTTAAGAAATTTTACTACGGCATAATTTGTAGTTCACTGTATTTTTGTTTTTGAAACCATGGTGTCTAAGTCCTTGTTGGACCTGACTAATCCATAGGGTCATGTAAAGGCACCCCCCTCATGAAACGGCTATACTCGAGTTTAAACATGCGGTTGTGACATACAAAGAAGTGATTGTACCCAGTGGGAATCAATTCCAAAACCTCCACCCATTTCAGAGATTAAGTTCAGGTTCTCCACCACTAGAACAACCCATTGGGGTGTTGTCCACTGTATTGGTAACAATAAACTCACATTTGTGTTTATACTGTTGTAAATTTACAGTTTTGAGGGTTTCTGCATAGCCTACTGCTATTTGTTCAATAGCAAGGAGATTTTGTTGTACTTTTTGGAATGCTAATACCTTTACAATAGAATTTTGATTCTAATTTGATTGACCTCAAGATTAAGATAAGATATTAAAACCAATGAAAGAATGGAGGCTAGAACATGAGGGCTATTGAGAAGAAAATGAGTCACTAGTCGCTTTTTTTTTGTAAGTAAGCAGTTTTGTATTAATATATATAAATCTATACATATTTACAGTGTATTTCATCTTCTTCTACCAAGATATAACAATGGTTCTCTAAAAGAACTCATTGCTAGTTATGAAGATCCAGTATGGTTAGGGCAAAGGGAAGTTTCTTTTTAGAGCGATTTTTTTTCTCTCTCTAGCAATTTTTCTCTCCGTATGATTTTAATGTGAATGCGAATTTTGTACCGTTGCAAAGTAGATCTCACCACATCGCCTTCGCTAAAAGGTAACATTCGTCAGCAGCACCACGGCAGACCCAATTGGAGTGGCGCCAAATATGGCTGGCACTGCCCTCAAACCTACAACACCAGACCTGAATACCATCCCAATTCCTACAAATAACAATCCAATCCCGAAAACGTTTGCCTCCCTACTAAAGCCCAAAACCTCTTCAGGCAATGACGTCAAGATACAAAAATGACTTACTCCCTGGACCTTGAAGGTAGAACCTGCAATTTGTCTGAATGCTGCTGAAATAGCCTCACTGAACGCATCGTTAGAACGTGCCCTAGTTGCGAAATTTCCATGTGGTCGCCCCTCAATGTTGGCAATCCGGAAGGCCATTACCGCTGTGGGATTAAAATCGACATTTTCTACTGGGCTAATGGACCAAAAGCACATTTTGCTCCATTTTAAGAATGAAGATGAATGTCATCGATTCTGGCTCGATTTGAAAAACACAACTTCAACTCCTATTCGGTTATTCTGGAAATGATCTGCTGAAACAAATACTGAGTATAAAGCCTCTGAAATGGCTCAAAAGTCCTTTCGAGTTCATCAAACTAACTATGCTAGGAATCACACTGCCACCTTCCCAACCAGCTCGTCGACCTACTCTACAGCAATGGTCTCACCCTACTGCTCCAATGATTAATGCTAACATAAGTGGCTTCTATTCAATATCTACAGGTATTGCAGGGACTCAGCGGGTGAATTAATCTCAGCTTTCTGCTGGAGTCTAGAAAGTGCATGCTCTCTTACAGCGGAAGCAAAAGCAACATGTAGAAGTCTATCTATCCTTTCCTCATTGCCAACAGGAATATTTCAAGTTGAATGCTCATTAATATCGCTGGTGAAAGCAATTTAAGGGACCTGTGATAGATGGATCATACACCCGCTGGTAACTCAAATTAGGAGCCACATTTACAGCTCTTTGATTCATCCTTCAAGTTTATGCAGGCAGGAAGCTAATGGAGTTGCAAGGCTGCTTGCGCAATGGGGGAGCGGTTGGAGGAGATAAGCATTTTCATGGCAACAGCCTTCCCCCAAAATCTGCAGATATATGGAGAAGGAAAAACATAGAAGCTCTACGATAGAGAACCTGGTAGTGAGCAGAATTTAGTCGTAGAAAAAGGTGGTCTTGGTCAAAAAAAGGAAGAAAACAGGTATCAACCAGCACTGTCCGAAGCAAAACAGGAGCGCAAATGGGAAAAGCAGAAGAAAACTCACCAACTGGACTGCAACAAATAGGTACCTTGGTTAATTATAGATGTATTGCAGGTGACTCTAAAAACTCTAGGACTATATTTTTGGAATTTGAGTCTTGTGGGCATAAATTTGTATTATTCGTATGCCTCATGTTTGAGGCTTTTAATTTTGCGAAGACATTCAAATTTATTCAACACGTAATCCTCGTAATGCTGAGGTTTTAATAAAAAGTATTATGTATGTATCGAAATTTTATATAAACACTTTAGATAATAAAATATATAAAATGTAAAATATATAAATCATAGATTTGTTCAGGTGTACAGCCTTAAATGTACAACTTGTGTACATGTACAATCGCTGCCGTCAACCACACACAAACACACACTAATCTGACGTCTAAGATTGTGGTTGTACACCAGCTGTACACATAAGGCTGTACACTAGAGATTTTCACATAAATCATACTATTTTTATATTTGTTGGAATTGGTATTACTGCGCCTTCACTACAGTAAAATCTAAAACCCTATCATATGAAACCTAGACCCAAAATTATATAAATTCTAAACTCTATCAATCATAAAACATATAATTTTTACTAATTTTATTTTTTAAAATAATATTACGTTGGCTTTAACGCCGTAAAATCTAAAATTCTATCTTATAAACCTTAAACTTAAACCCTATATACCCTGAATCATATAATCGTAAAATTTATAAGTTGAAATTCTCTATTAAAAATATATTTGAAAATATATAAATAATACAAAAAAAATTAAATGTGATGATGTGGCTAGATGTCCGGTAACTGTTGGACGAAAGTTGTTGGGCATCTAGTATTTTACGGCCTCTCATATATGTTCCCCAACTAATGTTTTGGTACTTAAGTCTGTTTTGCGCAGCGTTCTAAATTTTTTTTTATAATTAATTTTTTTGTATTTTGATTAAAGATGTAAAAATAGTACAAAACTATACTACTTGCTTATTTACATATTGGTTCTTGTCGAACCTGAGCTTGAGTGAAGCCCATTTCTAGTCTTCGTCCTCTGCTCATTTTTCAATTCATCGCCATTGCTGTAGATTTTTGAGCTCTGGGATCATC
>JAOYMZ010042963.1:0-14983 GCA_025802335.1 Pinguicula primuliflora | reverse complement strand
TTGCTCACCATATTTGCCCGGGCGGTTACATTATGTATGTAATCAAATATTGTATAGCTTAAAGGGAATTCGTAGCTTATATTGGTCGCACAACTCATTACTCGTATGAAGCACCGAGAGAAAGTTTGAACAACTCATTGCCGCTTGTGTAGTCGAGTGGAGCTATTAGGATGCAGCTCGTGTAGCCGAGTGGGAGCTGTAAGACAAATACGTTATTACGTTAAACAGTACAGCTTATGTAACCGAGTGAGAGCATCTGGACGTTAACGTAATTATGACACAATTTAATTAAGGATTAAATTACAATTAATGTGTTTAATTGTAATTTAGATAATTATTATATTAAATGGGCTTTGGCCCATATTGGCCCATGTCTACTCCTATAAATAAGGAGATGCCTAAATCCTAACATAAGCTTGAACGCTAAGCCTCCATTCTATTCTCATGTGTTGAGAATCCAGTTTTCATAGTTCTTTTAAAGTGTTGTCTCATCATCTCGGAAGGAGAGTCTTGAGTTGTGGAATGCCACCGGGACTCTGGTAGCCCCATTTGAAGATCTCTTCAACCGAAATATTACGATCAACTATGTTTCCACTATAAAAGTACGATTTTGTATTCGTATTCAATTATCAGATCTGTTCTGATATTTAAGAGTCAGACCTACAAATCTGTTTGTGTTAGAGTATATAGCTCATATTTTCTTTGTGAACAACGACAAGAAGGTAGATGCCAGGGTGAAGACCAAGATGGCATCTACCATTTGGGGACATTAATTATTTGGGGTGATAATGAGTAGTGGGGGTGTAGCCCCGCGGTTCGGTACAAAATATTTTAATAAAAATACATGTACTATTGTTTGTTATATATATACTCTGAGATGCAATCCTATTTGACAATAGTAAGAAAATCATTGCTCACTCATGTGAATGTAGACATAATATCGAACCACGTAAATCTCGTATTCTTATTTTGATTGCTTTTTATCCTTAATTTTTTACCATAACTGTAGCACGATTTCACTACACTTGCAGATTCCTGATTAGCTTTAGCTTGATTTTGAGGATCCGTTTACTGCAGAATTAAGTTTTCCAATTTGATTCTGATTTGAAGCGTTACCGATATCAAAATCAAATGTAATAAACAATGTCACGTTTGATGTTGATTGAGCTAGTTATGATTTTCGATGTTTACTTGGACACGGATTCAGCTTGATTGAACAGTTAAATAATTGTGCAATGACTAAACTACCTCTAGTTTCATATCAATTTCAAATCCTTATCAACCAGAGTAAACAATAAAACGAATAAAGATGGATGAACAGAAACACAACAACACAATGCAACCTGGATGAACATTATAAAGACAACCAAACAAAGAAACCGGATGAAATAAACTGTCCACAACCTGGAGATTATACCTCGTCAAAAAGGGCAACCAACAGTTCACAAAAACAACCACTAAACCATGTTCATAAACAGATCACATGTTCATAGCATAACCTAGATCACATGTTCATAGCATAACCTAGATCACAAGTTCACAGCATAACAGAAAGATCCTCAAAATGATTTAACCATGTTCATAAAAAACACTAAAAGTCATGTTTACTTTTGCCCCGGCTTCAGGTATTTTGCATTAACTTCATCGTTGATCTTGTCCATCAGATAACATAGCCACTCCTAATAGACATCCTCTTCAAGAATCTGCCACATTTGCCGAGCTGAGACATTGTCCAGGAGGTGTGACACAATAGCCGTCCGCGTCCAAACATTGAATTTAGTGTATGGCCTCAATTCGTCCATCAACTGCCTTGCGACATCCAATGGTGGGTCAACCGGAGTATGAAGTTTCGTAACATATGATCGGATCTCTGAGTAGCACTTCGTTTTTTCATCCACTCTGGTCATTGGCCGTTTTTCCTTATTGCGGCGAACCCTTGGAACTACTTCGATTACACCTCCGTCTTCGTTAGCCCGAATGTCCTCTTCCTCCTCTATTGTTTTCGATCCAGAACCCTCACCAATGTCTCCACCATCTCGCGCGTATCCACCCGTTGCTCTATCTTTTCCGAAGATCTCACATCAATCCTCGTAGAGTGGAAATGGTTTGCCCCTCAGGAGTTTGTAATCCGGATTGGTCTACAAGAGAAGTAATACAAACAATCAAAGATTACTCAACCATGAAAAATAGTTCAAACTATTTCTGTTCTTCCTTAACAAATCCAATCTTCTACAGATTACCATAGCAATCCATCACCATAGCTAACTGCATAAATCTCATAGCATAGCCTAATATAAATCTGATAGCATAGCATAAATCTCATAGCATAGCATAAATCTCATAGCATAGCATAAATCTCATAATCTCATAGCATAGCATAAATCTGATAGCATAAGCATAAATTTCATAGCATAGCATAAATAGCTCATAGCATAAGCATAAATCTGTTGAGTGTGATCTTACCCTGACAATTGAATCCCAGGTTGTTTCATCCTCAACCACTACCTGATGAGTGCTCGGGTCCACAGACACCCCGCTCATTCCCATAAAGTCGGATAGTAGATCATAGATCTTCTTCTACACGTGAAGTTTGGATTTGACGTGTGGTACAGCACAAATAGTGCTTCCTCTTACCCTCCATGCAATCCTTTCAGCACATGATACAAGGAAACCGGGTTTAAACCCTCCGTGGCCATGCATTCCTTCTTTAACAAGTTCATTCATAGCATCAATCAAAGCCTACTCTTCAGGTTGGAGCCAGACTTTCTTCTTCTCCCTTTTCTTAACTCCTACACTGCCTCCATCCTCACTGGCGCTTGTAAGCTTCCATCCTGGGGCTTTCGTAGGACTTTCAGCTTGATGCTCTTCTAAGTCCTCATTTGCTGCAGCATATTCAGCTTTGATGTCAAAAGGGTCTACATCTGATTCAGATTCGTTTCGGTTAGATTCTTGTCTCCCATCATTCGGTGAACTATGGTTCTCGTCCATCGGGACCGGCGATTTCTCGACTTCGGCCACTTTGGACTTACCCCTTGGTTTTCTCTAAATAATTTTCCTCATCTGCAGTACAAGCAACGAATTGAAGAAAGCAACGAAATCGAAGAAAAGAGATGCATGTAGGGTTTGTCGATTTCCAGCAAACTGGGAAACGAATGTATGTAGGGTTTGTCGATTTCTTAGAATTCAAAGAAAGTTTACCTCATCTTGGTTGATTTCCAGCAAACTGGGAGATTCAAAGACGAGATGAATGTGTAGGTAGGGTTCTTTGATGCAAAATCGTTTCGTCGATTTCGAAGAAAAATGAGGATTTGTCGATTTGGAAGAAATGAGGTTGTGACGATTTGCACGTCTTTTGAAACGAGGGTGTTTCTGTCATTTACACTTCTCGCAATTTCGTAACGATCCGAATCAAACCATTTTCGGGGGATAGGTTTAGCGCTCAAAATCAAAATCGGGCAGAAAAATGGGAGATTTGGGACGTTTGACCAAAAATAGCACTCCAAATCAAACTGGTAGTAAACAACTTTCTAGTTTGATTACGGTAGTTACGAAAGGCAATAACTACCGTAATCAAACCAAAACACATGCAATAAACGGACCCTTGCGATGAGTACTATATTGATCCGAAATACAAAGCCTAGTTGCAATCCACACTAGTTGTTGTACCCTTGATCGTGGAACTGGACGCACCAATGCTATTGCGGCCAAGCTGCAGTCCTTGGGAGTGGGGATACATGGGGTTTAAGGTCCAAAACATAGGGAACGAGAAGCTGTTGATTACGACTTCATCAGTCGAGCAGCGAAAGAATTTACTTGAATTCGGCCAACAAACAAAACTTGTTATTCTCTAAAATTCAACAATGGGTTGAGGATCTGGAGTTACAGACTCGAAATATCTGGATTCTACTGACTGGTTTGCCTCTACATTCAATAAACAAGGAATTTCTTACATGGTTTGGGTCGAAGATGGGGCGCGTATTGGAGATTGATGAAAAATTTGTTTAACACGAAAATTTACAATGGAGTAAGACCCTGCTATCTACAACGCTGCATCAATCCTTTACTGGGATCCGATGTGTTGCAATTGATGCTAAATTGTATGACATCTTGGTGACTGAGGAATCACATGAGAACTTGGATGAACCTACTCTAAACTTGCCTACTCGGGCAGTTCCGGAGCTGGCACTTTGCATACAGAGCAGAACTCGCTCACCGGTAAGGTCGCCGACAACTATCCCAACCACCTCGCCAAAATATTCAAGGGGATTCGATCTGAACGAATTTTTCCAAATGCCAGATACTGCGCCGCAAAATCAGGAGAATCTTTCTGGTGCAAATCATGCCAAAATAGGGGGAGTTTTGAATTCCAACTTTTTTTGGTAGGAAATACTTTCTTCTATTAATAATTGTAATGTACAGTCTATGGGCTATTTACTTGCCCCACTCCTTTTACAAGTCTTTCAATCGGAAAAAACGCAGTTTTCTCTCTTTCTCTTCTCCCTCAAGGTTAGGTTTCCTTACATCATTTGCATCAATGTCGACGACCTGAGGCACAAATTTGGCACACTACTCCAGTCAGTGTAGGAATAGATCGGATTAAGTATGTCCTGCTGTCTGAGTATTTTCCAGAGCTTCAATTTTACGCCCTCCACAATGTCGTCTTCACACAAATTTTCATGTCGAAATATTACCTTGTTCCTTCCTTTCCAGAGTTCCCATATTGCAATTTGCCAGATGACTGACTAGCTTCTTGAAGACCAAGGTTGGACAATCAGCTACATGTGGTACTTGAGCGCATCATCATCAATTGTGGTGTTCTGAAGGTCCGCCAGGGGGATGCCAAGCCAAGTATATAAAGAGCTCAAATATTGTTTAGTTACTTGACAGTCCTAGAACAAATGAATCTCACTTTCTTCGTCTTCTTTGCAGAGGGGGCAGAGCATAGTTGATAGGTTCATTCCTCTGTGCTGGAGATTCTGCCGTGTGGGTAGGCGCCTATGGAGCAAACGCCATGTGAAGAATTCGACTTTGGAAGGTATGATCTTATTCCAAGCTCTATGTGCATCATGATTATTTATCTGCGAGCTCCATTGTGGCTGAATTAGTGTGTTGTATGCTTGCTTGACTGAGTATGTCTGTTCAGCTGAGCTCTGCCATATCCATTCGTCAGATTCCAGAGTAGGAATAGGAGCATCAGATAGTTCCACAAGCAGAATAGCTAGTTGATAAATATCCTGGTCATCTCGTATTGCATTCCATTCCCATTGCTAGTTCCATTGGCTCGTGAATCGCCCTTTCTGGGCGACTGTGGCATGTTTGTCTGCTGCCACAGCATATAACTCTGGAAACTTGTTCTCAAAACTTGACTCCCCAGCCCAGATATCCCTCCAAAATAGCGTTCTATCTCCTCTGCCAATTGTCCTTCTGAAGTGTGTAGTGAACCAAGAATCTGTAGTAATGTTGTTCCGCAGGTCCCTCCACCATATAGATTCTTTTCTACTAGTGTGGCATATAGATGATGACACGTGGTTTAGAACTGTGAGATCACCATAAACGCTGTCAATAACCACCTTCCACAGATATGAATCATCCAGTCTTAGCATTCGAAAGCCCCACTTTGCTAGTAAAGCAGAATTAAAAGCTTCTAACCGTTTAACTCCCAATCCTCCTCTTTGAATAGGATAACAGATGTCCTTCCAGCTTAACCAGCTAATAGGTTTTGGTCCATCTACTTTCCCACCCCATAAGAATTTCCTTAGCATACTTGTTATTTGCTTCAGCACAACCCGAGGAGCTCTATAGATAGAAAAATAGAATAATGGCATACTTGTCAACACTGATTTTAGTAGGACAAGTCTTCCCCCGTGTGAAATATACTTAGTCTCCCAACCAATCAGCCTTTTCTCAATAGTGCTCATCACAGGCCTCCAAGTCTCCAGTTTTCTAGGATTTGAGCCCATCGAGATCCCTATATATTTGAAGGGTATAGTTTCAGCTTTGCACTGTAGGAGTCTAGCATGCTGCATAATCTCAGAATGCCTCAGATTAACTGTGTAGAGCTTGCTCTTATTATAGTTAACCTTTAGACCAGATGTAGCCTCAAATAGCTTAAGAACTCGCTTAATCGTCATAGCGTCCTCTGTTGTACCATTTCCAAATGTGATCGAACAATCAGCGTATTGTTGATGTGTGATACTAATTCCAATATTCCATGCCTTCCAATCTCATAACCCCCCATCTCTCCATATCTCCTCGCTCGAGTAAGCATCACATTCAGCCCTTCAGCCGCTATAGCAAATAACATAGGGGATAAGGAACATTCTTGCCTTATGCCTCTCTGCATTTGAAATTCCCCACACGGACTTCCATTCACCGTAATAGATAATTAGGCAGTTGTAACGCAGCTATGAATCCTTCTGAGCCATTTTGCATTAAAGCCCATAGCTTGCATAATATCAAATAGATATTTCCAGTCCACGCTGTCAAAGGCCTTTTCAAAGTCCACTTTAACGAGCATACACTTCTTTTTCTCCACTTTAGCTTCATGAAGCACTTCATTAGCTAGTAAAACGCTATCCAGGATATATCTTTGGGTACAAAACCACTCTGATTAGGGGAAATCAAACCAGGGAGAACCTTTTTTAGTCTACCTGCAAGTACCTTAGATAGAATCTTATATAGACTGTTGACCATCGAAATAGGCCTGAAGTCTGTCACACATTTAGGGCTATCAATCTTCGGAGCTGGGGCCACAAAAGTAGCATTGAGGCCTTTGACCAACCTAGAATCCTCCCAAAATTTAGCAAAGAATTGCAAGATAGGTTCCTTTAGTAGAGTCAAGAAGCGCTTGATGAATCTAAAATTGAAGCCGTCTGGACCAGAGCTTTTTCCACTTCCACAAGATCGAACAGCAGCTAAGATTTCAATCTCTGTTAATGGGGAAATCATTTCTACACTTTCTGTTGCACTTAGCATCTGCTCTAGGTTCCATTGAGCTTGTGGCCGCATAGTATTATCCACAGAATAGTGTGCCTTGAAACTGTCATGTATGTATCTCTTAACTTGCACCACCTCAGTAATCCAGTTGTCATTAATCATCACTCCTTTCACTGTGTTTTTACAATGTTGTTTCCTTAGTGTAGCGTGAAAGTAGCTACTGTTCGCATCCCCTTGTGCAAGCCACTTTCTTCTAGACTTTTGAAACACAATATTCGCTTGCATCTTGCTCAATTTTAGCAAATCAGCCCCCAGTTTTCGTCTTTCTAGCTTTTCTGCCTCTGTAAGTGTGTGGTTCTCCATTACAATGTCATACTAATTGATATGATCCTCCAGGAGATTCAGTTTTGTAGGGATCCTGCCAAAAACCTCCTTATTCCACACCTTTAGGAGTTCTCGAAGTTGCTTCAGGCACTGCTGGTAAATAAAACCTCCAGTGCCTATGGTAGATGTTTGTAGCCAACTACTTTCAACAAAATTCACATAGTCTGCATGTTGAAACCACGAGTCCAGCACTCTAAATGGTTTAGGTCCCCAATTCCTTGAGTCATCCTCCAATAATAAAGGACAGTGATCAGAGTATTTTCTGTTTAAGGCTGCCTGAGTCAGGTTTGGCCATTTGCTCAACCAGCCCTCAGATAGAAGGAAACGATCTATCCTGCTTGCACTTGCCCCACCTGGTTGAAACCATGTGAATCTCCTCAACTGCAAGGGCAAATATGTGAGTTCAGCATTGTTGACGAAACTGTTAAAAGCATTTATTTCAGTGATAGAGCTCAAATTTAGTCCCCTGTGCTCCCTGATGTCCCTTATGGAATTGAAGTCTCCACATAGGCAGTACTGAGGAATATTCATTGCAATTAGTCGCGTTAATAGATCACTCCACAGTTGTTGCCGTCGAGTAAATATACATGGAGAGTATATATTTATAATTCTAGTGTCAATTAGTGCAGTCTCCCATTGTTCAATCACTTCAAGTGCCCCTGCAGTCTCCCAAGTGCCTGATAATGTGAATATATCCTTTCGCCAGCTACTTAAGATTCCTCCTGACAATCCCTGCGAAGGTTGAAAGATAAATTCAAAGTCTATTCCGCCCCACAACCTAGCACAGGTGCTCCTGTGTATTCGCTCCATCTTAGTCTCTTGGAGACAGAGGAATTCAATATCATGTTTTCGAATCAAGTCTGCAACTTCACGCTTTTTGTGATCCCCTCTTAGTCCACGGATATTTAAGGATAGAATCTTCATTTAAACTTTTATGTACTCCTACAGAATATTACAACAACGGAACTCTTATGCATCTCGAGTAAGTAGTAGAGGAAGATGTTCTTGCTACACATCGAGCCCAATAAGACGACCAAGATTCATAGTAGCATGAACATCTTCTTTATTCGGATTGTCAATTGAGTCCTTGTTTTTATGCGACTGCTTCAACAGAGATTTGTTGTGCCTGTAGCGTTCCTTACTCCTTCTAATACTCTGCATCTTCTCAATCCGTATTTGTCTGTTCTCTCGTGCTTTTTTCAGCCATAGGAATCGGGCTAGTGGGCTTGCGTGAACTGGGTAGAATTTGCCAACATGCTTTTGGGCCTGTTCGACCAATACCTCAGCATACTGATTAATGTCATTAGATTAGGTAAATGCTGCTTTGAATTCAAACTTGAATATTAAGTCTAGAAATCACAACTCAACTATTTGGTTGATCCAACAGTTGTCTCTCACTCATGCCTCCCGTTCGAGTTACTAAATCAGCCATCTATCCTAGCACCAAGTAAAACATTGGGCCAAGCGGGGAAACCACGAACGAGTCATGGGTATTGATCTGGTTTCAAACATAATTTGATGGAGGCTGACCCATTAGTTCGGATGAACTGGTTGAAATCTGCACGAGAAAGTCGTCAAAGATGGATGGAGCAACTTCAACAAAAATGTAATTATAATCATAGGCGTTCAGCCCCAAACCATATACCTGCAGATCAAGATGTTGAGCCAGAAGTAGTCCCCAAAACTCAATTCTCTAACAATCAAGTTGAGGCCACGACTCCTAAAAATAACTGGACGACTGATATGCTGAATGCTGAGGCACAAAAAATGCTGGATATTGGCCAGATGTTGGGTATCCACGCGTAAACCTGGATCACAGACAACATTTAGTAGAGGTGGAGATATGTGACCAAGAGACGAACAGATCTTAAACCCAACCACAAGATAGGAGCTCACTGTTTTAATGCGTATATTGTCCCAAAATATACGTGGCTTCGGTGGGGGGCATAAAACGCATGAGATCTATGACAATGTTAGATAATTTAATGTTGAACTTCTTTGTTTGCAGGAAACTAAGTAGGCTGTGATCGAAAAGAAAGTTTGTGAGAAATTATGGGGTACTACGGAGGTGGATTATATAGTCAAACCTTCGAATTGCTTGCCTCGAGGATTGCTGATAGCATGGAAACTTGATTCTGAAGGTGGAGGAGA
The DNA here is from genome assembly GCA_025802335.1 of Pinguicula primuliflora. Lineage (NCBI taxonomy): Eukaryota > Viridiplantae > Streptophyta > Magnoliopsida > Lamiales > Lentibulariaceae > Pinguicula > Pinguicula primuliflora. Next base: position 5,512 of record JAOYMZ010042963.1, on the reverse strand, counting down.
GATTTTTGGAGATCACGGGAATATGGAAGGAGGAGATGCAGGAAGTGAAAATCATTAACATTTGTGCACAGTGCTCTATTGAAGGAAAGAGGCATCTTCGGGCCAACCTGTTGAGACATTTGCAACAGTTTCCTACTGCTCTATGGTGTGTATGTAGGGATTATAATGCGGTTCGTGCAAACAATGAGAAGAAGGGGCTATCTGCTTGCTCTAGCAAGGAAATCAAAGATTTTAACAGCTTTATTCACAGCCAGAACTAATTGATCTACCGCAACAAGTGAAGAAATTCACTTGGTTTCAGCCAGGAGGCAACAGCGCAAGCAGACTGGGCCGGATTTTGGTTTCAGAAAATTGGTTGCACATTTGGCCATCGCTATCACAAATAGCATTAGATCGCAGATTTTCTGATCATATTCCTCTCGTATTACACAATGAACTGGTTGATTGGGGTCCCAAGCCCTTTAAGGTCCTCGATTCTTGGTTTTCTCATCCAATTATTGAGCAATTTGTCTCAAGTGCATGGGAGCATACTACTGAAAATGGTTCCGCTGGATTTGTTATACACCAAAGGTTGAAACAGTGACGGGAGAAATTGAGGGCATGGAATCACTCTATTTTGGGAGATTTGGCTAAAAAATTAATGAGGCTACTGCTAAGATGAGATTATTGGATTTAAAACTGGAGCATACTGACCTTATAGAACAAGAATTGTCTGAAAGGAAGGTAGCCTGCTGTGACTTGAAGGAATACTCCAAATATCATTCAAGTCTGATCTTTCAGAAATCTAAGAACAAATGGTTAAAGGAGGGCAAGCACGAAATACTTTCGTGCTTGCATGAAAAACAACAGGGCTCGAAATACTATACATAGAATGATCATTGATGGGGTTTGGAGGACTGAAGTGCAGATTGTTAAAAATCACATACATGCTGAGTGTGTTAAACACTATCAGGCCATCTCTATATCCAAACTTGTTGTTTCTTGGGCTCTCCCGAGTGGATTGAATATGGCTGATAACTTGAGCTTGGTTGCAAAATTTACAACAGAAGAGGTGGAGTTGGCATTAAGGAGTTGTGGGAGTTCTAAAAGTCCGGGACCTGATGGCTACAATTTTAAGTTTATTAAGAAGTTTTGGCCACTTCTTAAACCTAATGTCTTGGCCTTCAGGAAACTTGCAGAATGGTTAAGGGAATTAATGCTACACTGGTTTCACTCGCTCCAAAGACATCAAATCCTCAAACTATTTTGGACTTTTGCCCTATCTCAATGGTGAGTAGCTTATACAAGATATTGTCTAATATTTTGGCAACAAGGTTGAGGCCAGTTCTTCCAAAGCTTATCTCAAAAAAGCAGACAGGTTTTGTTCTAGGGAGGCAAATTTTAGACAACATTCTCCTAGCCAATGAAGTAGTTCATGATGCAAAGCAAAAGAAGAAGAAATGTTCTATCTTTAGAGTGGACTTTCAAAAAGCTTTTGAGAGTATCCAATGGAGCTATCTATGAAGAATAATGAAGGCTATGGGATTCGACGATGTGTGGAATAAATGGATGAAAGGACGTGTGACATATGTCTATTACTGTCAACGGCAGTACATGTGGAGAATTCAAGTTAGGGATGGAATTGAGGCAAGGATGTTCACTATCTCCTTTCTTATTTGTAATTGTTGCTGATGGACTCAATTACTTTATTGAAAGGATGGTGGATTTTGGAGAATTGGAAGGTTACAAAATAGGGGACATGAGCACAATTGTGACCACCAACAGTTCACTAATGATACTATTTTGTTTTGGAATGGAACATTGCAAGACATTGCTACATTTAAGAGGATTCTGAGACTATTTGAATTTTCTTATGGGCTACGGGTTAATTTTTAGAAAAGCAAACTCTTTACGCTGAACATAGGCCCTGAGAAGTCAGATTCTATGGCAACCTTGCTCAATTGTAAATTAGATGCACTACCCTTCAAGTACCTCGGGGTGTATGTGGGATCAAATCCTAGAAGTATTCGAACATGGAAGCCTATGATTGATCTTGTGGAGAAGAGGTTGCAGGGGTGGGAGAAAAGGTATGTCTTCTTTGGAGGGCGAATTATTTTGATTAAGACAGTGTTAACAAGTATACCATGCTACTACTTGTCTTTTGATACCTGCAACCTCTTCTCCACAAGATCAATCATAGGCTTGGTATATGGAATTTAGCTGTATTCAATGAGGAGGAGGGACTGTGGATGGAGGTTATACACTCCTTATATGGACATTAAGCTAATAATAGATATCTACAGCCTCAAACTGGCCCTACAGTGTCACTATTTTGGAAGACAATTATAGGAGTGCTACCAAGTTGTTGGTTTCGTGAACTAATATGCAGACTTGTGGAGAATGGTGCAACAACTCAATTTTGGATGGATACTTGGCTATGCAGTGAAAGTTTTGCAATAAAATATTCAAGACTCAATGCTGCTGCAGGGGATAAAACCATAATAATTGCAGAAAAGAGAATTTTGGGGGTTACCTCAACCTGGAACTTGCTCTGGTCTGGCCGATGTGAGGATGAAGAAATCAGAGAATTTGAGAATCTCTTGCAGCAGTTAGAACACGCGCCACCACTCACACAAGCAGATGATACTTGGCGATGGCTTGGATCCTCAACAAGCTGTTACACCACAAAGCATACTTATGAGATACTAATGCAGCCAATCTGGGCCATGAATGCTACTAATACAAATATTGGGGTAGCTTGGAACAAGCTTTTTCCGCTTAAGATATGCGGGTTCACTTGGAAACTACTTCAAGATCGTCTGCCTACGAAGGATAATCTGGCTAGTAGGGGGTGCAAATGCAGAACATGAAGTGCCCAACTGTATTTATGGTCAATCTACAAGTCTATGCACAACCCTTGATTTAAGGGATGTGTCATTGACTTATTTGTTTTCACCTACACAATCTCCCATACACACGTTTTCCTTAGTTGCACACGGTTGAGGTAGTTGGGAAAGATATTATGATATCTCCCTTGTTAATCCTGCCAACTAATATATAGTGTACAAAACGTTTAGGAGTCTTTTACAAAGTTACAAAAGGTGTAAGAGTCTTTTGTTGATCTCTTTGAGCCGTCACGCGTCTCCTCGAGTATTTGAACTTGTATTTGGACTCTTTTGTGGCTCCAAGATGTATTTGAGATGAAGTAATGTGTATAACTCATAGAAGCTTCTGGAAGATCAGGAAGTCAAAGCCTCTAAGGATTCATCCCAATTCATTCTCCAAAAAAAACAAAGGCCGAGAGTGGACTTTCCAAAACTGGAGTTTACTATTTTTTCTAATTTTCGAATCCTGGAAGTGTTTTATGATAATACTTCCTTCTAGAATATTCTAGAGGCTGAACAACTTTGATGAAGACATCATCTGCAAAATTGCAATACCCATATAGATAAAAAAAATCACTTATGTCAACTCATCACTGAAATTCAGTGTGCCCTCGCAGAATTATAGTGTCTCTCTATTTGTTTCATATCTTCTTTCTCAGGGATCTTTGAACTATGATGATTAGTTGTGTAGATTCATGGGTTGAAATAAAAGACATCCATGTACCTTGATCATCAGTAGGTACTTCCATGAGCTCGAATCATGTCCTCCAGGATAGGTGAAAGTATTGTTTTTCCTCTAGCTTTTTCAGTGAATTGTTTTGCTCAAACTCTTTGTTCTTGGCTAAAACTGGGCAGATCTTTCTTCCTTAAGGTAGTATCAAGACTCTAGTGTAGATGTGAGATCGAAAATCCATCTTGAATGGCTTCCAAGTGTGAGAAAATCTAATACTCCAAGATAGGGGTAAAAGGTGTATTTCCTTCTTCTTCTTCCAAAAATGCTTGAACTTGTGTATCTTTACATCTTGCACTCAAAAACATGATAAATCCGGCAAATAACCCATATTTGATATGAGACTGATAGTGCATCAAAACATAATAAGTAGTGGTGAATATACACAAAAAAATAAGCTAAAAAGTCCTTGATTAAGTCGAACAAAGTGATCTTGATCAAACTGTTCGTAAATAATAGCAGAGCTCAAATCTGAAGTTTTGTTCATTAAGCTTTAGAAACAAGCTTGACTCGTTCGTTAAACTTAAAAAACGGAGCTCAATGTTACTTGTTTGTTCAAGCTTGCTTCGTTAACAAAGCTAATTATAATAATTACAACCGTCATTTTGATCATTATCTTTAATTTTTTAATAGTGGTTGTTGATTGCATATTTAATCATTCACGGTGTAACACCGAGTGGTGCTAGGCGTACTTTCAACGATCGAAAATTCCAACCAAAATGTAGGGGAAAATACCGAAAAACTCTGGGCCAGCAGTACTTTGAGTGGGTAATTGTGTAAATACACTCCCATTCGATTTAAAAATTCAGTCGCCTGTAGTACACACAGCATTAGCAGTGTAACACCTACCCAAAAAATGCACGGTGTAAAACTCAATCTGAGGCTCTGGGCCGTCAATGGGCTACCCCTCTCACAAACTAAGTTGGTTGTCTGTGGACAATATAAGTTCGTTTTCCAATTTTTAACAATTGTGGCGGAGCGAGTCTTGCGGATCTGGATATATATATATATCATCGTATTCGTACGCAACATTCATTCTTCATTTACATTGCTCTATCGTCTTCGATTTTTGCAGATTAGAAGCTAAAAGGTAGGCAAGGCAAACCAAATAGCATTTCTTGTCTTTAGATCGGTCAATGGCGCATTTGCTATAGCTTGGATCTATCACATTTGCTATAGCTTGGATCGATCACATTTGCTATAGCTTGGATCGATCACATTTTTGTGTTTAATTTGTTGATTGCTGTTCTGAATTTCATTTTCAGCCCGTTCAATCTCTTCATGTTAGTTAATTTAGCACGTAGAATTTTCGCGATGGGACCCCAGTTGGGGCATAGGTTGTGTTAATATTCGTTTTCTTGCTAAAACTTCAGTATTTTTTTTTGAATGCTTTTCTCGTAGAGTAAATGCTATGATTCTCCTTTAAAAATCTGAATATTATGTCTTAGATCTGATATTCGGTGGATTATCTGTTGCATATGTGCTGGCTAGTACATCCATAGCATTGTAGATCCGTATCCATCAAATCAGCCTTTCCATGTTCCTGCAATGTATTTATTCTGTGAATCGTTCGAGTTGCAGTGTCTTTGACTGTGCTCGTGCTGATAGCTTTTCCGTATAGAATTAGACGTGCATGGTTGATACACAAAAGAAGAATGAATATATATGGAAATAATTGATTGCATAAAAGATTCTCTTGCATCCTTTCGTTGGTCTTAATTGGTTCATCATAAATGATGCCTCCATATTCTTGTTTCTCTCTTACTTACGTATCATAGGATGATCATGGGTGATTTAACCCTCTGCTTTGAATGCTTTCCAGATAGATCATGGATACGTTTCTTTTCACCTCGGAGTCTGTCAATGAAGGGCACCCTGACAAGCTGTGTGATCAGGTGTCGGATGCCATTCTTGATGC
>JAOYMZ010042952.1:0-14985 GCA_025802335.1 Pinguicula primuliflora | reverse complement strand
AGAGAATAATAAAGAACACAGTTTCACGCTCTTCTTCTTCTCCTTTTCTTCCGTATAGAATCCTAGAGATTACAACATATAGATTTAATTGCGAGTTAATTACACAAATTTGGGTAAATGCCTAAATTTTGAGCATTTTGAGAAAAGGCCCAAATTGTGAATTCAGGTTTTGCTCAAAAATAGCTTATTAGATGTTCAATGAATGTAATTGAACATTGTTTTATGTTTAATCAATGTTATATTACGTGGTAATATGAAATCCTCCAATTGTTTTTGATGTCATGTCGAATCAAACAATTAGAGGTGTTTATTTGTTTCTATTTAATGAGATTATTTAGAAATATTAAGTCATCTCTTTATTTTGGCAACCTGTTATGCCAAATTAAAGGTTCTTGAACCCAATAAGTTAGGATACAAGTTTGAGTTCGTTGGATGCAGGCTCAATAGATATCTAACTATTCAAGAGATGAATTGGTCGTTGATGACACTTTAGAGTGAAGATGTCACACAACTTAATGAAAATAAATCTATGAGATGAATTTATATATCATTTATTTATTTAAATGCATCCTAGGTGCTTTATGTGATTATGATGCTTCGATATAAACACGTTTCTGAGTTCCTAAGGGTTTAAAAAATTAGGACGTCGTTCACTTCCTGTTTTATCCTCTTCAAACTAATTTAGTGAGGTTGATGTTTAACCTGTCCAGTAGGCATCACCTCGTATCTTGTAGGAGTTGAGTTTGTGTGAGACATATAAAATAGGTTTGCCTAAGAGGGCTACCGGACCGTGTTCGAACCCTAGTGCAAGATGTTATTAAACACAGTGTTAGGAAGGGTTATCCAAACACTTAGTGTTAAGTAACGACCTGAGAGTCATATGTGTGTCATGTGATTAACCTGGGGTGGTTTACCTAATTAATCCATTCTAAGTTCATGCCTTAGCTGTCTTAGCGTGGTAAAATATGGATCTCGGGCCTACTGCATTCAGGGAAACAATTTTATATGTAGTAGAGTTCAGTTCTAGGTGTGAACTGAACAACATGAAACTGAACTAAATCTTTGCATGGTTTTGATGACTACTAAGACTCGAAATTTGTATTCCTTTATACCTCGCTTAGAGTGCAAGCAAGAGCATACCCAAACCAAAGAGTTTAGTGGAACAGGGGACATTGAGAATGTCATTTTCCACATATGTTTACATTGTTTGAAGTTAACTTTGCACTTTCATTCTATACTTCTTGAGTCATGGACTCAGGAGTTGGTGCTCATATTTGGGTAAATATGGAGACATTCAAGAAAAGTAGAAAGTTAACGAAAGGTCAAATGCAAGTCAAATTTGTTGATGACGAACTGGTTTTGGCCGTAGCCATTGGGGACTTGGACTTGGTTTTATCGAGTGGGCAAGTAATAGAACTTGTAAATGTCTATTATGTTCCTTATGCTAGCAAAAATATTATGTCTGTGTCTCGTTTAACTTGTATGAGATATAAGTTTATAATGGAGGACAGACATTGTGCCATTTTTTCGGAATGGTGTGTTTTCTGCAAGTGCTCCGCTGCATAATGATCTATGTGTGACCTAACAAGGAATGCTTGCGTACAATTTGAATCCTAAATGACTCAAATTAAATAATGATAACTCAATCCTCTTATGGCATTATCGTTTAAGTCATATTAACGAGAATCGCATTAAGAAGCTCCAATTGTCTGGACTTTTGAATTCTTTTGACTGGGAGTTAATCGATAAATTTGAATCTTGTTTACTTGGGAAGATGACCGAGACACCTTTAAAGAAGGTCGCAAAATCATCTTGTGAAGAAGATTAAGGCCCCGATTGGATCGTGGTGACGAATGCCTATATTTTGAGTTTCGTAATCATCTTAACATTGTGAGGTAGTTCTACAATTGATTGCACTAGAGCATCATTGTGGAGTGATGTGCCTGAGCATAAAAAACGTACATTGATGGATATGGTACGATCGATGATGAGTCGTGTCTAGTTACCTTTATTCTTTTGGGAATATTATCTTCACCTTAAATATTGTTCTCACCAAGGTTGTGAATAAGACTCCATACGAGGTTATGGGCGGGAAGAGTCCCTAACTTATGTTTTCTCTAAATTTGGAATGGTAAAGCTTATGTTAGTCGGTTGTTGTCTAACAAGCTTGGTCCTAAATTAGACTAATGTTTCATCATTGATTACCGGAGGAAAACCAATGGTTATTGCTTCTATCAGAAGTCGGTCAACAAAGTGTATGTTTCCGACATGGTGTTTCTTGGAAATAAATTTCTTTTACAAGAAAAGTAGTGGGAGACACTAAAAGATACTTCAGGTTGAACCGAAGTGTAACATGTTTCGAGCGAGCCTCTAGAAGAAGTTAAACCATCTATTAGGGTGTCAGGGAGAGTAGTTCGGATGCCTGCGAGGCATTTAGACCTGCATGCGATATTAATGGTTAGTAATCTCGATTCTCTGATTTATACTGAAGCATTGTCATAAGAAAAATCAACAAAATAAATTGGCTTAACGTCGTGCGATTGAGTGAGAGCTTAGTGATATTTTTGGTGTTATATATCGAGGACATATTTCTGATGATGTATGAACTTTTATGCTTGATAATATAAAAATATCATTTGAGAATCTTTTCTCAACAAGCATAAACTTCTGTTTGCGAGTCATGCAGATTGAGGATATAGTTTTGAGTTTAGAGGCATCAAAATATGCAGAATAGGCACGAACAGTAACACAACAGTTGTTCTAATAACAAAACCACTTCCTTTGGCTTAGCATGTGAGACATGTTAGTGCTATGAGTATACAACATATGCAAGATCGGCTTGCGAGCTGATATGCTTGTATATGAACAGATAGGGTCGGGCACATGGTACTTGGTTGGCTCTAGTTCAAGTGGGAGATTGTTAGTATTGTGACCTAGAGCACCAATTGTGTTGCTGGTGCGCTTGTTGGTTTCATGTGTATTGGATGATGTAAATCATTTTGTTCCTAGAGTTGTATATATTATATGGATCACTTGTGAAATTGTAGAATTCCATATATTAGTATACAAACTCTTAATCAGTCACATGTCTTAGCCATTAGCAAGGAACACTAGATGACTATATAGACTAGCTTGTGGATTAATGTATGATCATGTTCCACAGATCATTGATGCGTGGTATCTATTTAATCACATGGATATCTGTGTAGTGGTGCATAGTATTGGACTAGACCGATTTTGACTTGCTATATGGATTGTGTTAGTATCATCAGCAAAGTCAAATAGTATTAATTCAATTATCTAAGGTACTGGGGATGATATTTGCATATTACGCGGGGTTATCAAACGCTCCTTTTAATCGAGAGATTATAAAGGCAAGCTTCCCTAATATGTATGACTCATGCTCTAAGTTATGAAATATCAAGATGATATTTTTGTCCATTTCATATTTAATATGAGATTGTTAATATCTCTGGACCCTTGATGCAGTAATAATTGTTATGCATGCAATTTGATTATGAGATAATCATATTAACAACTATGTAATGAAAGATCAATAAAATTATTAATGGTTAAGGATAGTACATTCCTACGCTTGACATTAATTGATGAATATTAAGTGACGAAAGAATTAATACTAAAAGCGAAAAAAATCATGATTTATCTATATTCGATCGGATCATAATGCATTGCTAGATGCCAAATCAAATCAAACCAAATATACCCAGTAAATCTCGCCCTTAGGCAGGGTCTGAGGAGGGTAGAATGTACGCAATCATACCACCACCCCTCAACATGATGAGAAGATTATTTCCGTGGAGACTCCCAGCTCGATACAGGAAAAAAATTAATCGAAACAACAACAACAACAATAATAATAATAATAATAATAGACTACAAAAAATAATAGTACTAAAAAAGGAGAAATAAAAATAATTGAAATAACTACTTACCTCAACCATGCATACATACATACCAGAATAAATAAATGTCTACACAAATAACGAACAAACTAAATAACTGCATTCTACTCTTAATAGATGAAATAACAATTACATGCAACCTATCCACTAGTATGTCTCACTTATTTATATCAGTCTAAAGATCAATAAGCAAATAACTATTTTATATAGTCTTATGTATCTTTAATCGTAATATGGTGTCTTCAACTCATCCTATCAGAGGCCATGTCCCCGGAAAGGTTTAATTCTACTAAATCTAACTGAATTTGCTCATCTCATGTCCTCTTAGGTCTCCCCCACCCTCGTCGTCCTTCAACTTGTAATCCTTCGACTCTCCTAATTAGCTCATCCAATCTCCTTCTGCGTACATGTCCAAATCATCGTAATCTTCCTTCCCTCAGTTTAGCGCTTATAGATGTGATACCTATTGTATCTCTAAAGACCCAATTCGGAATCTTGTCTAATCTCGTACGACTACACATCCACCTTAGCATCCGCATCTCTGTCACTTCAAATTTCCGCGCATGTAAATGTCTCATAACCCAACACTCTGACCCGTAGAGCATCGCCGATCTTATAATCCTTCAATAAAAATTTCCTTTAACTTGAGTGAGAATTTTTTATCGCATAACACTCCAATAGCCGACCGCCATTTCATCCATCTGACCTTGATGCGATGGATAACGTTGTCTTCCACACATCCATCCTTTGGTATGATGGATTCTAGATATTTGAAATTATCTTTCTGTTGGAGGGTCTGGTTCACAATCATAACTTCCATTCTACTTTCCTCTGTTTCATTGGCAAAATTGCATGTCATATACTCCGTCTTCGAGCGACTCAATCGATGACCCTTAGCCTCCAATGTCTGTCTTCAACACTCCAACTTAGCATTGACATCCTCCTTCGTCTTAGCCACTAAGACAATATCGTCAACAAAGAATATACTCCATGGTGCTTCATCTTGTAGATCCTGAGAGAGTACATCTATAATTACCGTAAAAAGAAATGGACTCAGTGCTTGACCCTTGATGCAATCCTATATCCACTAAAAAATACTTTGTTTCTTCCACTGGAGTCCGCACACTAGTCTTCGCACCTTCATACAGATCTTGTGTAGCCCTCACATACATTCATGGTACCTTCTAGATTTCTAAACATTCCCAAGATATGAATACGGATCCTAATGGGTCGCTTTATTTGGAGAGCTGAAATATCAATAATTATGTGAGACATAATTGACGACTTTTACGAACGGATCAAATTATCGGACAAATTGGACCTTGATGAGATTAATCCCAAAATCCTTTATATATATGAAATTGTGTGTCAAAATGAGTGAAACACACATGTGTGTTGTTATGACTCATGACATGGTCATTTACACAAAAAACACACGTGTTTTTTTATCATGACTTATGAGATGAGTCACATTCACAAACTACACATGTGTGCCTCTCCTTGTGACTCATGAGATGAGTCATCTTCCTTAAGGAAGATGATAAAAGAAGGTTGAATGGGATTCAAAAGAAATGAGAGAGAAGTCTCACTAAGGGAAAAAGAGAGATTGTAAGGAAATCTCTTTACGGAAAGAGAGATCGGAAGAAGGAAAAAGGTGGAAAATGGTGAGACCGTCTTCACCAAAATCCGAGCCGGAAGAGTTCCTTTCATCCACAGTGTTGCCATCACGGGTCTAGCAGCCCTTCAGCCTCGTCAAGGAGTGCTCTTGATACAGGCCATCCTCTATTGGAGGCTTTCGTGTTCCTAAATGCGGGTTTCGTTCTTTTAGTTCGGATTTGGAGAATTTCCGGTACGAACTACTCCCCTTAACCACAAGAACGCGAATACACATTTTGGGTCATCTTTGGGTTCGAAATTTTTGTGAAAAATAGCCGAACCCGAGACCCCACATTCTAACAAGTGTGGCATCCAGATAATCCTTTTGTGGCCTGTGCATAAATGGGCTCACAACTTCAACTGTATAAGCGATATCAGGTCTTATGTGAGCCAAGGATATCAGGTCCCATACATTCTCAAAGATTTTGTAGGTCTGGGCTCTGGTTCTTATCAATTCCCAAGCAGCAGCATTTGAGAATGTGCCTTTAGCCGATGGCTTCCAAATTGGTATGTCAGTTCCACAGCCTATACCAGTTGAGATTATTTGATTCACAATTGCTGTGTTATCTGGAAACATTTGCTGGACTGCTCCAAAATTCCACTGATCTAGCAGCATCAGATCCTTAACTTTGGCTCTAATTTCAACAATGGGTGCACGTAGGCCAAGTATTTCTCCCTCCAGCCACTCGTCCCATCAAATACTTATTCCTCCCTCTCCTATTCTCCATCTTATTTCATCACGTACATTCGGATGGATAGATATTTCCTCTGCCAAATATGTGAGTCTTGCTGTTTGCTTAGAATGTTAGCTGCAGATTGATCCTCGAGGTACTTTCCATTCATGAAATGCGCCCATAGTGATGAATTTTCTCTCTGATTCCACCAGAGTTTGACTGAGAAAGCAACCACCACCTCTTTGACCCTACGAATGCCTAGTCCTCCTTCCTTGATGGGAAAACATATTCGCTTCCAGCACCTCCAATGAGCTTTCTTCCTTCCCTCTTCATAACCCCAGAAGAAATCAGCTAAGATACTTTTTATTTTTTTTAATAGTTAGAGCATCCAATTGAAGTGACATAAGCATATGTATTGGCATGCTAGAAAGAACTTCTTGAATCAGCTGAATCTTCCCTGCGTGAGACAAATCTTCCAATTATGGATTGGATCTTGGTAATTAGTTCAGAGAAGAGAATTGCTTTTTTGCCCACATAGAGTGGTATTCCAAGGTACTTGGTTGGCAATTCACCTCTGCTCATTTGTGCTTCCTCTTTAACAGAAATTCACAGTTCTATTTGGGGCAGACTCCTTTAGATAGAAGCAGCTCTTTGAAAGATTAACTCGCTGCCCAGATAGGCCTTCATACTAAGTGAGAATGTTTCTAAAGGCTCTGAGAGCACGTTTAGAACCATTTGTAAAGATCAGCACATCATCTGGGAAAGCTAGGTGTGATACTTTCTGACAATTCCTTGGTACTCTATATGCATACTCTGGCTTTCTCTGGACCATTTCATTCAAGCTTCTGGACAGAACCTCTGCAATGATTATAAATAAACTTGGGGAAAGAGGATCTCCTTGCCTCAGTCCTCTTGAGGATTTGAAACAACCATATACTTGTCCACTTATCAATATAGAAAAAAATTAATGAGCGCCAATTCATGTTTATAAAAGTTTCAGAAGAATTAAAAGCTCCCAACACTTTGATGAAAAAAATCCAAGACACCCTATCAAATACTTTCTCCATGTCTAGTTTAATAACTGCATTATACCCATGTTGCTTTTTACCCAAGAAATATAGCGTTTCTTGGGCCAGCAATGTATTGTCTGTGATTGTTCTTCCCCTTACAAACCCACTTTGCTGCGGAGAGAAAATGTAAGGAAGCACTATAGCTAGTATATTGGTTATTATTTTTCCTAAAAAAGCGCATAAACTTATGGGCCTCAACTGTACATAGTTTGACGGATTATCAACTTTTGGGATGACACATATCAACGTGCTAGTTATGGCTTGTGGTAGCTCTCCCCCTCCCACATAAAAGAAATGTACAACTTGAATCAAAACATATTGAATAATGTTCCAGCAAGCTCTGAAAAAATAACCAGAAAAATTGTCTATTCCAGGAGAGCTATCCCTATCCATGGTAAAAATTGTTCTTTTAATTTCATCCATTTCAAGCCAACTACATAAAGAGTCATTATGGTCCTAGGTAATGAGTTTGGGAATACATGTTAGAAGGTGTGAGTTGGGTACAAGGTTCCTCTTCTAACTGTTTTTTTTAAATGTTGCAAAAGAACAGTTCGTGTATCTTCCTTGTTTATCTGTCTACCAGCACTGTCTGAAGATGAAATGAACTAACTTTGAATCTTCTAATTTTCACAGACCTATGAAAATATGTTATGTTTCTATCACCCAATTGGATCCATTTTATTCTTGATTTCTGCTTCCACAAGGTTTCCTCTGCTAGTAAATGAGTTTTAAGTTCCTCTTGGGCGTTTATCTAGTTTTGCCTATCAGTTTTCAATCTTGAACTGTCATATATACTTTCTAGTTCTAAAATGATTTCCTCTAATTTTTTAATGTTTGCAAAGATATTATCATAGGATTATTTATTCCATTTTTAAGTCTACTTTTAACCTTTTCAGTTTCAAACAAAATCTAGTAGCTGGACTAGAGCCTTCCATAGGCCCTTTCCCAAGATTCTTTTACAATGTCCATAAAATCTGGATGTTGAGTTCAGAATTGGTGCAATTGAAATCTACTAGGTTTCTTGGGGATTGGTGGAAGGAAGTCCGCCAGCAGTGGAGCATAGTCAGATAGGCCTCTATGAAGATGATTCACAGTGACCACTGGACTGTTTAAAGTCCAGCTGTCATTGGCCAGCACCCAGTCCAGCCGCTTATATATCCTTGCATCCCCCACTTGGTTATTGCACCGGGTGAAGGATCTGCCAGAGAAGCCAACATCAGAAAGGTTACAGGCCAAAATTGCTTCAGCAAAATCTGCAGCTGGCCTAGTTTGATTGGCCTACCTCCTGATTTTTCATCTTGATTTAGTATGACATTAAAATATCCTCCAATTATCATAGGTCCTATCATCATTGAGCATAATGTTTTTAGCTCATTCCATAATTCCAACCTCTCTTTCCTCTTACATTTAGCATAAAGGCAAGCTAGATGAATTTTAGTATTAGTTTGCTTCATTATGATCTCAATCAAAAGTATTTGATTAGATTCATAAAATAGCTTACACACGAGGTGATTTTTTCATAAGATCCAGATGCCTTTACAGATGCAGAAAATGAATTCAATCAATGTCTGAAATGTCTAACAAGTTGGATGAATATGAGTGATGCAACATGTTGTCCGAAAGACATTCGTGGTGATTTTATGGAGCTGGGACTAAAATTCTTCGAAGACCTTATGGAAAAAGATGTTTGGCTGGAGGATACGGTAAATATTTATTCTGATGATTTTGCTCTAGTCATTTATATAATCATCAGTTGTATCATACATACTAATGGTTGGTTTTCCACTTTCTCTTAGCATGTTGATGAAATCTTTTATCTTATGTAGAAGAGATCTGAAAAATACAAGATCATCTTCCCACAAGATGTTGCACTTGCCTCAGCTGATTTTTGTACCCTTATCAAAGAATTTTGGAATGACAAGAAAGATTGTGCATGAAAGAAGAGAATGAAAACCTTATCAGTTTACAAAATATGTGAAACTGACCCCCTACAAGAGACTGACGTGGTTGACTTGCAAGACCATATACGTACCTTGGCTTGTCCAAATGTCACATAGGGTGGTGGTTGTCATGCACTTAGAAGGAGGTCAGATCACTGTTATTGACAATTAGCCGACGGCTTATTCAGACGATCAAATCCAAAAGTCATTGCGTCAATTATGCACACTGATCTGGAGATTCTGAAGCCTTTCAAAAAAAAAGCATCATGTGGGGTGAGGTACTCGTAGAAGATGCATGGAAATGCTCCTGTCCTCGAGGATCCCTTTCTTATGAGCTTCGACGTTATCATGAAGACAGAGGGTAGTAAGTTCATTTAGTCACTCATATGTTGGGTAAGTATCAATTATTGTTTCAATTCGTTAATAGTTTGTTCATTGGTTTATATACAACGGAGGTTGTGGGGTCTACATGTGCAATAACATCGAAATATATATGATGGGCATCGCAAATCCCCAGGACAACATGAATAATGATACACTGTTACATTATCGGAAACTGTATACTTTATCGATTTTTGAAAGATGCTTGGAACCGTAGGAATGTACACTTTAGGATGTTTGATGTGTTTGACTTTTGATTCAATTCAATGTGTAGGAACAAATTTCACAAAATCAACATGGCTTGTCGCATTAAGAACGAATGCCTTGGTGATATTTGCGCAGCAAAATCCGAATAAAATACATAATGAAATTAACTAAACTATAATCTGCTCTGTACTGTCGGGAAACGAACGAATTCCTCTATGAACACTTCATTTTCTATATGCTATTATGAAGTTTCTTCCCCTCAACTATAAGCTGCTCTGCACTGTCGGGAAACGAACGAATGCCTCTGTCGACACTTCATTTGCTATATACTATTATGAAGTTTCTTTCCCTGAATTATAAGCTGCTCTGCATCATTAGGAAACGAACGAATCCCTCTGCCGATACTTTATTTGCTATATACTATTATGAAGTTTCTTCCCCTCTCCTTTGAGGAAGATTCTCGGCTCTCTGTGAGATTTTGTGCCAAAAGTGCCACTGACTGAAGACATGAAATATTTGAATCTGGACAGCTCTTTTTATCCCAAAAAATACACCAGCATCACTTCACTTGTAAAAGTGGGGTTCATTGGTAGAAGGCAGCGACACAGAATAATATGGTGAGTCTTATTCTGGTGGGAACAAAATCGGTAAAAGGAAGCGAAGTTGGCAACCATATTGTGAATGAGGAGTATATTTCTAGTTGGTTGTTGCATATATTTATATGAACTGAAATTATCATAATTGCATCTTGGGCGTGGTATATAAAAGAAAATTAAAAGACGTGCTCTGTTAGTGAAAAGATGCAATTTCGCGCAAATCATAAAAAGACTACACGTAAACATGCAGTCTACGAAAAGATTCGCTGTGGGTTTAAGGCCCGATGGATGTATCCAGGTTCACCGCACGAGTCGTGCCTGTGACGCATGACGTTACGAAGACTCATCTATTTGAGTTACGTGTATGGGGAAAATTTAGACAAGTTGTCGATAGTTAAGAAATTAGAGTAATTGGACCAAATGTTGTAACCGAGTTAACCACGTGTAGTCGTGGTATTCACGATTGCACTCGTAATCACCACGACCCTTTTCATGGTAATAGATTAATTTTTAAAATAAAAATATTCTAATTATTAATATATATTGACTAATATATACCACGAGAGGTTATTTGAGAGTGTTTAGAAATCAAGAAGGTCTCGTGGATGTAAGTGAGGCTATACAGGATCTGTATGAAGGTACGAAGACTAGCGTACGAACCCCAGTGGGAGAGACAAAGTATTTTTCAGTGGATATAGGATTGCATCAAGGGTCAGCACTGAGTCCATTTCTGTTCGCAATTATTATGGATGTACTCTCTCAGTAACTACATGATGAAGTACCATGGTGTATGTTGTTTACGGACGATATTGTCTTAGTGGCTGAGACGAAGGAGGAGGTAAATGCTAAGTTAGAGCATTGGAGAGAGACATTGGAGGCCAAGGGCCTCCGACTGAGTCGCTCGAAGATGGAGTATATGACATTCGATTTTGCCAATGAAACGAAGAGAAGAAGAATGGAAGTTATGATTGAGAACCAGACTCCAATAGAAAGATAGTTTCAAATATGTAGGATCCATCATACAAAAAGATGAATGTGTGGAAGGTGACGTTATCCATCGTCTCAAGGTTGGATAGATAAAATGACGGTCGGCTACTGGAGTGTTATGCGATAAGAAAGTCCCACTCCAGTTAAAGGGGAAATTTTATAGAACGATTATACAACTGGCGATACTCTACGGGTCAGAGTGTTGGGCTATGAGTCTTTCACATGTGCGGAAATTTGAAGTGACGGAGATGCGGATGCTACGGTGGATGTGTGGTCGCACGAGATTAGACAAGATTCCAAATGGGATATTTAGAGATACATTAAGTATCGCATCAATAAGTACCAAACTGAGGGAGGGAAGGTTGCGATGGTTTAGACATATACGCTGAAGGAGTTTGGACGATCTAGTCAGGGAAGTCGAAGGGCGACAAGGGTGGGGGAGACCTAAGAGCACATGGGATGAGCAGATTCGGTTAGATTTAGTAGAATTAAATCTCTCCGATGACATGACCTCTGATAGGATGAGTTGGAGACATCATATTATGGTTAAATATACCTAAGACTATACAGAGTAGTATTTGCGTATTGACCTCTAGTCTGATAGAAATAAGTGAGACATACTAGTGGATATGTTACATCTAATTGTATTTATGTAGGCATTTAAATATGTAATTATTTCAGTTATAGATGTGCTTTCCTTGCGTATTATTATTATTATTATTATTATTATTATTATTATTATTATTATTATTATTATTATTATTATTTTGTGCTGGGGGTTCCACAGAAATAATGTCCTCATCATGTTGAGGGGTGGGGGTATGATTGCGTACATCCTACCCCTCCCAGACTCTGCCTAAGGGTGGGATTTTACTGGTATGTTTGGTTTGGTTTATCGACTAATATAAAAGTAAATTGTGTTAGAGGATGGTATAATGATATATGTGTCAATATCACTTATTTTGGACGCACTATGTGAGATAAGATTATATTTTCATACAAGTCGATTGTTGTGAACGACTTCATTGTATTCCTAGTAGGAGTATCTTGACTTGGAGAGAATGAATAATACATAGTGCTATACGAGATATTTAATTATGGTATAACAAAGCTCTGGTGGGTTATTTATTGTTAAATATTTAATACCCGACGGCGTGTTCGGAGTTTACCACGTATAGTCACGCTCTTCCCCTCCGACGTGAATAGAACAACAGATTATGTGCTTATTACGGGATAGTTATAGAACGAATAACGCTTCCGGGATAACCACAATGGATTGTGATCTTATCGATAGATGTGTTTGTTTAATAGTTAATGGACTGACTTAATTATCCAGGCTTACCACGCATTGTCACGATCTTACCGTCAGACATGAATAGAATAGCATATATTGCGCTAAATGAGGGAGCTTGAGGATAGCTGAGGTGACTGGTTTGAGAAGTTGAAATCTCTAAGTCTAATATTCATCATTGTTGAAGGAAAAAAGATAGGATGACCTTGATTCAGGACGATTTCAGACAAATAAAAGTAGATCTAGTACTTTTCTGAGAGCCATATTTAGGTATCAATAACCCTTTCTTCAAACATCTGATGTTCCGAATATGCTATATGGGATATTTAAATATGCTATAACAAAGCTCTGTCGGGTTGTTTATTGTTAAATATTTAGTGTTTGACGGCGTGTCCGGGTTTACCATGTATAGTCGCGCTCTTTCCGTCCGACGTGAATAGAACAATGGATTATGTGCTTATTAAAGGATAGCTGGATAGCGAATAATGCTTCCAGAATAACTACTATGGGTCGTGGTCTTATCGATACATGTGTTTGTTTAATAGTAAATGGACCGACTTAATTATTTGGGGTTGCATTGTCGCGATCATACCGTCAGACCAAAATAGAACAGCAGATGTTGTGCTAAACGAGGGAGCTTGAGGGTAGCTGGGGTGACTGGTTTGAGAAGTTGAAATCTCTAAGTCTGATATTCGTCATTGTTGAAGGACAAAAGATAGGATGGCCTTGATATCGGGACGATTTTAGACAAATAGAAAGTGGATCTGGTACTTTTGTGAGAGCCATATTTAGGTATCAATAACCCTTATCTCAACCATCGGATGTTTCGAATATCTATACGGGATATTCAAATATGGTACAACAAAGCTCTTGTGGGTTGTTTATTGTTAAATATTTAGTGCCCGATGGCGTGTCCGGATTTACCACGCTTTCGGGATAACCACGATGGGTCATAGTATTATCGACAGGTGATGTTTAATAGTTAATGGACCGACTTAATTATCCAGGCTTACCACATATTATCGCGATCTTATCGTCAGACGTGAATAGAACAACGAATGCTGTGCTAATTACAGGATAGTTGGAGCACGAATGCCTCTTCTCGGATATCCACGATTGTCCGAGGTTAGTACGATTGCTGTGTTTGTTTCAAATATACTATACAGGATATTTAAATATGGTATAACAAAGCTCTGATGTATTGTTTATTGTTAAATATTTAGTGCCCGACAGCGTGTCCGGATTTACTACATATAGTCGCGCTTGTCCTGTCCAACGTGAATTGAACAACGGATTATGTACTTATTAGAGGATAGTTGGATAATGAATAATGCTTCCGAGATAACCACTATGGGTCACAGCCTTATCGATAGGTGTGTTTGTTTAATAGTTAATGGACCGACTTAATTATCCGGGTTTACCACGTATTGTCGCGATCATACCGTTAGACGTGAATAGAACAGTGGATGTTATGCTAATTACAGGATAGTTGGAACACGAATGCCTCTTCTGGGATATCCAAGATTGTCCGAGGTCAGGACGATTGCTGTGTTTGTTCTGAATATGCTATGTGGGATATTTAAATATGATATAACAAAGCTATGCTGGGTTGTTTACTGTTAAATGATTAGTGCCCGATGGCGTGTCCGGGTGTACCGCGTATAGTCGCGCTCTTCCCATCCGACGTGAATAGAACACGAATTATGTGCGCATTACAAGATAATTGGAGAATGAATAATGCTTCTGGGATAACCACGATGGGTCGCGGTCTTATCGATAGGTGTGTTTGTTTAATAGTTAATGGATTGACTTAATTATCTGGGGTTACCATGCTTTGTCGCGATCTTACCGTCAGACGTGAATAGAACAACGGATGTTGTGCTGATTACAGGATAGTTGGCGCACGAATGTCTTTTTCGGGTTATCGACGATTGTCCGAGGTCGGACGATTGCTATATTTAAAATGTGTTTGGAGCTATAATTTAATATATAATTATTATCAAGCTTAAAGGGCCGCTAAGGGGATAATGGTTGAAGTTCGGCCCAAAAGCAGCATCTGAAATCACCACGTAGGTTCTCGCTTTACTCGTAGGCCGCGTTATACCAGACATATTGAAAGTGCTGAATTATTTTATAGAACATGATTACGCTAATGAATAGATTATGATTAAGCAATGAATACGACTGAATTCACAACTACATGGATGAAATGAATACAACTGAATCCTTATTCTCAAGTCTCAATTAAATGTTCAGCATG
>JAOYMZ010042941.1:0-14987 GCA_025802335.1 Pinguicula primuliflora | reverse complement strand
TATCATAATGTCTCTTACTTGTGCAATTCTTTTCCAAGTGTGAGAGTGTTGTTGTGAGACAGGGGCTGTGGCTGGGGGGAATTCAGAACAGTATTTAGAATGCATGAACTGAGCCCAAAGAGATTCTTTTTTCCGAAATAGCCACCACAATTTCATGTTGAGGGATAGGCACAAGTCTTGGAGGTTTCTTAATCCTAAACCTCCCTCCTCTTTAGGGAGGCATATAGTTTTCCACGATTTCCAATGGGCTTTGTTCTTACCTTCCTCCTTTCCCCAAAAATAATTAGAGAAAATGCCTTCTATTGTCTTGATGGTTGCTTTAGAGGGCATTAGAGTAGCAGTTTGGTAAATTGGGATGCTTGAGAGGACTGTTTTTATAAGTATCAGCTTCCCTCCTTTAGATAGGAATTTTGTGCCCCAGTTATCTATTTTGTTCTTGATCTTTATAACTAAGGAGGAGAAAAGACTGGATTTTTTTCGGCCAGTGTTGAGAGGAGAGCCTAAGTATGTTATGGGAAGGTTAGAGTGTTTTAAACCGGTCCATGTTGTTATAGATCGTTTTTTTGCTCTTGAGGCATTGCTGGAAATGATGAATGAGCTTTTGTTAAGGTTTATTTTTTGTCCAGAGGTTTGTTCGTACTTATTTAGGAGTTGGAAGCAGTCTTCCAGAGCTCTTTTGGACCCTCGAGTGAAAATTATTAAGTCATCTGCATATGTTAAGTGTGAGATACCCTGACATCCCTTTGGTACTTTGTAGGATGCCCAGGGTTTTAGTTCTATCATTTGATTGAGGTTTCTACTTAGAATTTCAGCTCCAATAATGAATAAGAGTGGGGAGAGTGGGTCCCCTTGTCTTAACCCTCTAGTTGCTTTGAAATATTCGTGGATTTGTCCATTGATTAGGATTGAGAAGTAGCAGTTTGAGATGGACCTCCATATCATGTCTATGAAGCATTCAGAGAACCTGAATGACCTCAATACAGTGAGGAGGAAGGTCCATGATATTCGGTCAAAAGCTTTGGCCATGTCAAGTTTTATGGCTATATTGAAGCCAGAGTGTGTTTTTTAGATAGTGGAGCATTTCTTGAGCAAGTAGAACATTGTCTGAGATTAGTCGTCCTTTTACGAAGTTGCTTTGTTGGGGGATATAATTGTAGGTAGTATTTTGGATAGTCTTGTAGATAGGATTTTGGTGATTATTTTCCCAGTAAATGTACATAGACTTATGGGCCTGAGATCTGTGCATTTACTTGGGTTATTGATTTTAGGGATTAGGGACAACAAGAGTACTCGTTATCGCATGGGATAATTCAGATCCTGCAAAGAATTCTAGGGTCATTTTTAAGAGATCTGACGATATGGTGTCCCAGCATGCTTGGTAAGAAGCACCTGTGAACCCATCTGGACCGGGGGCGCTCTCTTTATTTAATGAGAAGACCACCTCTTTGATTTCATTCAGTTCAGGCCAGGATGTTAGTTCGGAGTTCATTTCATCCGTGACTAGTTTGGGGATAACGTTTAATAGCTCCTGGTTGTGAAGTGTAGTTTCGGCTGAGAGTTGTTGTTTGAAGAAATTTTCTAACAAGTGTGATAATCCTTCTGCACTTACCATTTCTCCATTTTCATTTTTCTGATTTAATCTTGTGTTCCTGATTCTGTTTATTTGTGTTGTTTTGTGGAAAAACTTTGTGTTTTTGTTCCCTACTTTCAGCCATTTGATTCTTGATTTTTCTTTCCAATATATTTCTTCCGCTAGTAGTAATTTTGTGTGCTTGGCATGGGCAAGATTTAATTTTTCTCTGTCAGTGCCCAATCTTGTTGATTCTTACACAGTTTCTAGTTCTAGGATTTGATCTTCAATTTGTTGGATGTTTTGAAAGATGTTTCCATAGGTCTGTTTGTTCCAGAGTCTTAAATCTTTCCTTAATCTTTTAAGCTTGAAGTTGGATTGGGTTTGACATGATTCGTTCCAGGAGTTTGCTACAACCGATTGGAAGTCTGGGTGGAGTGTCAAGAATTGAAGAAATTGAAATCGAGTTGGTTTTTTTCGTTTTTAATGGTAAATTCTACGGGTAGCGGAGCATGATCAGATTGTCCCCTATGGAAATGTCTAACTTGGGTAGAAGGACCATTTTCTATCCATTTTTCGGAGAGCAGGACTCTGTCAAGTCTTTTGAGGATTCTATGTTTGGCACTTCGATTGTTACACATGTGTATTTGCTTCCTATGTATCCTGCGTCTGTTAGATTACAGTTGTTAATGGCATTTATGAAATTTGTTATATTTCCTAATTTGGGTGGATTCCCCCCTGATTTCTCCTCCGGAGTGGTTATAACATTGAAATTTGCTCCAATGAGGAGGGGTTCTGTGATGTTGGAACATATGTTGTGCATTAGGGACCATAGTTGTGCATTAGGGACCATAGTTGTGATCGTCTTGTCGTGTTACATTTTGCAGATGTAGTACGTTTTCAGCGTGTTAGATACCATAATTTCAGTTTTGAGTCGGTGTGTATAGAGCAGGTTAAGTTGTGTTTCCATATTATCCAAATGTGTCCTGAAAGATTAGATATACCTCCTTGGAATTTTAATTTTTTTATGATTGTAGGGAGCATGGTTTTGCTGATTTTTTGTTCTAGGATGACTAGCAGGTCTATGCGATGGAGTTTGATCAAATTTTATAGTCTGCCTAAAGATGGAGGGTTTCCAATTCCTCTTATGTTCCAGCACAGCATCTTCATTGTTCTGGCTTGTTTTGTTAATAAAGTACATTGTTTGGTTTTACTTTTTGTACTGTGACCTTTTTGGATATCTTGAGATCGGTTTAGTTGTTGCTAGATAGTATTCCCGATCTTTTTGTATTCTTTGTTTTTGGGATTTCTTATAGCCTTTGGAGTGGTGGATTTTGAATTCATCCTCTTCAGATAGTTCTGGTTCATCTGCACTTTGCCATAATTTGTCACTTTTTTTTGGACTATTTTCTTCTTGAGTGTCGGATTTGGAAAATTGATTTGGTTTCGTTCGTTGCCGAGACAAATATGTAGAGATGTCTATTATTATACGTCCTGGTGTGAGATTTGTCACATTATTTGTTGAGTAATTTAGATCATCCTCCAGTTCTTTTATTCTTGTCAGACTACAGTTGTTTTTGTTGGTAGATGTATTTTCATATTTGTTTTGTAGACTTTCATAGGTCGCAATTGCCTTTTTAAGGCTGTTACTTATGGGGGATTTTTTTTGGTCTTGCTTTGTTGTCTGGCGATTTCTGGAAAAGGTGGGGTGGGGGAGATGGGGTTATTCCTTGTTGAACTGCTGGAGATTGATTATTTTGCATTAGGGTTGCTGTTTCTTTCTGGTGGGCAGAAGTTGGATGAAATTCAGGTGCATTAAGATTTAAAGCATGGTGCTTTGAGGGTTGTGATTGATTGAGGAGTTCAATTTTGTTGTGGCAGTCCTTTTCTGTGAAGGCTGCGCAGATTTCCTTAATGAGGCTAGTAACTCTACTCGACTGTTGAGTGTTTAGATTGTTTAGTATGTTTTGCATATTTGTCCCTACTAGGGTGGGGGGAGCATCTGGTTTTATATAGTCTATGCTAGCTCTTTGCGATGTAACTATTTGGGTTAGGACAAGGGGACTTACCTGTTTTCCAGTAGCAGCGGATGTGATTCTGTCATTATTGGTTTCTTCTGCAGGAATCTGCACATCATGTTGTTCCAAAGCCCCCATCTCTTTTGTGGTTGCCGATTGTTCTCCTGCATTTTCCTCTACATTCACATTAGGAACTGCATGGGAGTTGAGAGAGTGAATATCTGCAGCTATCTTATCATCAGATTTATCCAAATTTACAGATTTATCCAAATTTACCATCATGTTGCAGTATGTGATGATTGCAAATCATGCGTGGACTCATTTAATGCATTAATTGCAGTTGTCTGGCAGGCTGACTGACTTGTGTTTTTCGGTCTCGTCGGAGTGAGGTCTTCTCCGACATCGAACGGACACTTGCTTGAGGATGGCAGAGACTCCAGATGTCTAGGTATATCACTCTCCTCCACAACCTCAATTTCATACAAACTAGGGTCCACATTTATCGGTCTTACTCCATCCATTCTTTCCTTTGCAGCTGTGTGGATCAGCATTCTGCACCACAGAAGGTTTCGATGCTGGAGGGTGTCGTCGTCTATCTTCAGAACGGAGCCCAGTTGGGCCCCTATCTATCTTAAGCTCCTCTTGTTCCAGCATACGAACGAAACTCCTGATATGCGTATCCATTTCTTTCTCGTTTGCAATTCATCATCTGGCTCCCATCTTTTAGCTTGATGAAACAGTGTGTTTTGTTTCATATTTCCAAGATCCAAGAGCCTGGATTCCTGATCTTTGCTAAGGCCCCTGATTAGCGCCTTGTCTTTCGTTATCAGGTTCAGCGTGAAACCTAAAAACCCACTTCTTCTCGGCTTCTGCTCAATTTCCTGCGTGTCCCCATCCTTCAGCTCAACCACAATAGCATTCTGAATTCACTCTTTGTCCTGCTGAGTAGTCAGCAGCATTTTATTCGATTCATCAGTCACTTTAGGCACCAAACTGCCAGAGGAGTTAACATTTTCAGCAAATGGGACTGTCGTTCTCAGCCCCTCATCAGCGCTCATTGTATCCTTTGGTTTTTCTTGATACACAATTTTCTGCTTTCCTTTCTCGACTGTCTTTTTCTCATAGTATCTAGATACATTGACTTGGATCTTGTACCCAGCCAGAATCCTGTCGTTAATCTTTTCCGCTAGCATTTCCGGGCTGCTTATTTTTTCATAACGAACAAAGCCAAATCTTTTTCCGTTTAGCCCCAATCTGGTGGCTATGTAGACATCAAACACCTTACCATACTCCTTGAATATACTAGATAGCCGGCCAACATCCCAGTTGGGAAGGATATTGGTGAAGTAAAGTGATGATAATTTTGAGCACATCTCCTTAATTCTGTCGAAGTATGCCCCTCCTCGCTTCTTCTCCGGCTGCTGGATAGCAGGACCGAGCCTGGCTTTAGCCGGCTTCCTTCCTGAAACCAGTGTCCATTGTTCAGAGTTGTCCAGTTCCTCCCCATCTGGTTGCACCTTCTCTTGAACTTCGTTCACTCCTTCCTTCTCAGTCATCTGCACGTCTTGTGTTGTCTTCTTCTCTGTTGCATCAGCATTTTGCAGGTGGTCCGCCGGAGTTGCTGGCCGCTTCTTCCGAGGGGTTCACTCCTTCCATTCGAATGGCATTGTAGAGAGAAGATTTTGGAGGAATTCTCTTTGATACTGTGACGTGTGTTTTTAAACCACTCGCGGTTATTTGAAATGAAGGGATGCCACTTACTTAAACCATTGTTGCTTTTCATCTATTCTCTCTCCTCCATTTAACGAGCCTTTTCTTAGAATCCACCCACGCTCTCATTTTTTGTCCAGGTTCCCATTTTGCATTCTTCCACGAGAAGCCTTTTCCATTCTTCCATTCTTCTGGGTTTGTCAAATTCATTCGGGTTTGTGAAATTCGCCTGGGTTTGTTGAATTCTAGATCCAATTTGTTTCTGTTTGAGAAGAAGCGAATTGGGCTTGTGTCGTAGTTCTCAAAAATGGTTGCTCTGTCTGATCTGATTGCAAGAATCTGCCATTTTATGCTCTCTGGAACTGAATCGGCCATCTTACGCTCTTTGGAACTGAATCGTAGAAACCAATGTTTTGTCATGAGTCGTGATGCTGTGACAGATAGGCTGCTTGTCCCATTTATGCCAATATCAGAGCTGGATAAACCAGAAATGTGAAAGCTATATGAACTGCCAAGTAGTTCAATGGCCGAGATCAGCAAACATTGCCTCAGAACGATTCTGATGCAGCCAAGAACTCGTTTTATTACAATTGATCAATTGGCGGCCATCGTAAATAACCTACACCTGCACGATTAACTACGGGAACACAAAAACATGTGAAGTCTGTAAAATTAATTCTATCGCAACAGAATCACATATAGATTAATCAATATTGTTGTACATACAGTTGCCTCGGAGAATCACTGCAAAGCAGGGAAAAATGTGCAAAACCAGAGGAAAAGGCTGGTTAAATGGAGGAGATATATAATGAAAAGTAATTATGGTTCAAGTAAGTGGTGGTACCCTTCATTTCTAATAACCAATCAAATGAGTGGTTTTATACGTCCCCTTTTAATGGTGGTTTTATACGTCCCCTTTTAATGGTGGTATACAAAATCGGACTCTTGTATCCGTCTCATTCCTCTTGCCATGGAGAGCAACATAAAAAATAGAAGAATTGTCAGTTTCTTTATATGGCCCGAGAAAGATCTTTTTCTCTCTTACACACACATTAATGGGAGAGAGAAAATGGTGTGTGTGAATTGTGAGAAAAAATAAGTTTAGCGCTGAAGCTAGTAGCTTGGTTAAACATATTCACGCTACTGTCTTCAGCGCGGGCCTGGAGGTCTGCCTTGAATTCAATATGATCCCCTTGAGTTCGAATTTATTCTATTAGGACTTTAACACTTCCATTGTAAAAAAAAAAAATTGAATCAAATACGAGTAAATTAATTTTAGTATATTGAATTTTTTTCTTAAAAAAATAAATATATATTTCTCCCAATGTTACAGATTCTAAGCTAATGGGATCATGTTGGCGTCCAAGGTCCCCCGTTTGATGATTGGAATAATCCTGAGTGACTCCATCTTACGAACTGTAATCCCAGATATCTCCACCACGTCATCTTCATTCTTTTCCATTGCATATTCCAGTTTCCACTCATACTCATGCACCAAAGTCGCCACCAAGAGATGAACCATCCGATTTGCTAGCGGCATCCCCGGACATATTCTCCTTCCGGAACCAAATGTTAAAAGTTCGAAATCATGGCCATCGTAGTTGATGCTTTGGTCTAAGAATCTTTCAGGCTCGAAAGATTCGGGATCACTCCATATCCCTGAATCTCTGCAAATAGCCCACACGTTGACAAGCACCTGTGCCTCTTTCGGGATAGTATATCCATTGATCTCTGTAGTTTCTCGTGCCTTGTGAGGGAGTAAAGGTATTGCTGGGTGCAGTCTGTAGATCTCTTTGATTACAGCGCGCAAATATGGAAGCATTTGAATGTCATGTTCGTCAATAAACTTTTTTGTCCCAATGATTGTTGCTAGCTCGTTCTTCAATTTGCACATTTTATCAGGATGGAGGAGGAGTTCTGTCATGGCCCATTCAACTGTAGCTGTTGTGGTATCGGGTCCACCGGTTATTAGATCCTGATATGTAGATAAAAAAAATTCCAATAAAAAATCCATGAGTTATGATGGGCGGACTGTCCGGTGACTATAAATTTCACAATTAATTCATAGGTTCCATATAAAAACAATTTACCTATTAAAAAAAATTAAAAAAATTATGAAATTAAGTTGGTAGGAATATTAGTGTCACCCTTAAAACTTTAGGCACAAGTTAATTGATTTTTGCCACAATTTATATTTAAACTACTTATTTCGCACTTACACTTTTAGTGTGGGATAATAAGTCTTTAACCATCCTAACGGGAATACTCACCAGAAGCAGATGTTTGATGTCATGGAGACTGAATTCCTCTTCATTTTCTTTGTAGTGGCGTATGAGTACTTCCAATAAATCCATTTTTGGTGAAGAATTCGAGTCTGAATCCAACCTTTCCATCACTATTTCTTCAAATACTGACAGCAACTTCCCGTAGTATACTCCGGCCTGACGCTTGATTCCCTGTGGATCTACCAGTCGAAGAACAGGAAAGAAATCAGCCAAGTTGGGAGTCCCGGAGATCTGCGTAATCCCCAGGATCACTTCCTTCATTTCATGAACCAATCTCGAATCATAATCGGAAAAATCAAAGGAGAAGAGAATCCCCCATATCAAGTTCAACATAGTCACAAAAGTCACATGCCCAATATCCACGTCTCGGCCCCTCCTGCAGCATTCCTTCAAATAATCACACATCTGCCTCAGCTTCTCGTGTCGGATATGTTCACCAGCATCCATCTTCTTCTTTGTGAGTAATTCTTCGATGTACATTCTCCGAAACCTCCGCCATTTTGGACCTATAGGGAGCCAGGCTATGGAGGTCTTGTAGTGGTTCATTCCGTGTGCTGAATGCGGGACGAGCCTTGCAGCAAAGATTTTATCTTGTGTCTTCAGGATTTGCCTTGCCATGTCGGGGGATGATACAACGACGGAGTGGATGGTTCCGAGCTTGAGGTGCATTATAGGGCCATACGTTTGGGCAAGTTTTGTTAAGGTGCGGTGTGGAACTTTTCCGAAGAGGAGAAGAATGTTACCGAGGAGGGGAAGGGGATAAGGGCCAGGCGGGAGATTCATGGGCTTTCTTGTAATACAAGTAGTAGCCATGAGGGCTAAAAGCGCGTATGGGATGAAAGAAGTGAGTAAGAGAACAAGGGTTGGTAAGTCCATGGCTCTATGAATTGAGTTTGGTTGCTTTGATGGGTTTAAGGATGGGGGTGCTCGTATATATATATATATTTAGAAATAAGCGTTTTTTTTTTAAACAAGAAAATTTGATAAAAATTTACATGTGGATCAGCTATGTTGTTGTAGGTAGACATTTGGACACCCAACCGCTTTGTACACCTCCGTCCACACCTTTTCCGACGTCTCAACCCACACAAGTGTGAAGTTATTTCATCCACATCATGGGATATTTTGGCAATAAGGCGAGAGATTACCATTCATGGTCTCTCCTGGCCTAAAAAAGGAATCTATCTAACATGACATCCCATAAGAGAGTTGCTGGAATATGAAACTTTTCATCTTCTACATATGAACGGGCTCCGAATTTGAAGAGATGACACAAAGTTAGTCAGTAATCTTCAATAATCGAACAAAAATGCACATGCAATGTATCAAAGAAAACAGAAATGAAAAACTCATGTTTTCTATAAACTAAGAAGTCAAATTCGCATACAATGCGTATCCTGTAGGTTGGACGAATGCAAATGCCAGCAAAGAATCCTCAAGCTACGACAAAAACTATAGACTGCCATTTTTCATTTGTGATGATTTGGTCTGTAATTATGGTATTTAAATTCGTTTTGTCATTCACAAACGCTAGGTTCAATTTGTACGAATATTACGGCTCGGTAGTAGCTAATTTTTTATTAACGCGTAGCCCCGTCCGAAACCAAAGGACATGTTTAATTTTTTTAAAAAAAATTATTCTGGTTTTGATTTGTATTCCTAGGCACCTGCTGTCTAGGTTTTCTAGAATCAACTTCTTCACCTTTTGCAAACAAGACACTAGAAACTCCCTTAGAATTTTGAATCTCAAGTTCCCCAGACTTAAGACGACTAATTATCACATCAATTTTAGGAACTATTCCAGAGTATTGCAAAGCATTTTTTACAACTTGAAACTCTTCAGAAACTGAATTAAGCAATATCATAGCCAAAGAATCATCATCTAGATCATGATCACTACCCTTTAAAAGTTGTGACAATTTAAAGAATTCATCTAAATTATCTTCTATTGACTTTTCAGACTCCATTTTGAAAGAAACAAGGATCCTTTAGATGCATATATCAAATGCAGCTTATCTCAAACCTCTAAAGGATCTTCTGATACGTCTAGTTTTCTAATTATTGCATCAGACAAGTTTAGAATTAATAAGTTCAAAGCCTCTTTCTTAACCTCTTCTACATTACTTCTAAGTGGTTCACGCCATTTTAAAACATCCTTAATAAGTACGTAGTGGACTTTATTATGTGATAGCAAAACTTTCATACGTCTAGCCCATGATGTGAAATCCCCCTTACCATAAAAAAGGGTTATCTCAATTCTAGTTGACATGTTTATGCAATCTTAAACAAGTAGCAGATAGTTCACAGATTGTAAACAGTGAAACCCGGGAGCCAATATTTCAGATAGAAACAAGTAAGAAAATTACTCAGATGAGCAAACAGGTGCAAGTTCAGATTTGATTATATTTCAGCCTTAGAAACTCTTTACAGAGTCCACACAGTTTTGAAACACTGACAGTGTCAAGGCAAGTCTAATTATAGACTCTAGCGCATTCACTGGATGTCCCACATAGGTTCTCAAGAGTCCTCTTCATAGGGCTCATCTCAAAGACCCCTACATACACTCAAATGTACAAATCCGAAAGTAGTAACACTTAAGCTGCTTACAGGCACAAAGCAATAACAATTATAGGCTAAACATCTCTCACGTCGTATGTGCTAATGAATGCACGAAAGCAGTAGACAATTAATGTACTCACAGGCACAAAGCGGTAAACAGATAGCAATTTTGGCTCACAGGCCCACGTAAAAGAGTATAAGAGGCTTACACAAGACTGTGTGTATAGGTCACACTCCTTTTTATCCTTTTATATACTCTTTTTACTATTTCTTGTCAATATTTCTTCCATCAAGTGTTCGAAATAATTACCACAGCTAATAAGGATATCTTAAATCTACTACAAAATTTATAGTCTAAGAATGATTTTCGAAGAGTGCAAGTCAAATATATGCAGAGTTTTAATGAAATTTTAAAACACGCACAGCATGCAAAACTTCTAACCTTTAGATCTTGAAAAAACTGCAGAATGTAAACTCAAGTACGAATTATACTAAACTATTTTCGAGCAACTAACAATACGAATCTCTAGACAAAAATCAAAGTATGCAGCGGAAGCAACAAGTTGATGCTTGGATGTTTTAATTTTCCTTTCGAAAAAACCCAGTAAACTCACATGCAACTCACTAATTTCTACAAGTAAAGTATTTCAGGTAATTTAGCTTACATGCAAGATACATGCAATATGTGTCTAGCAGTATAACAAATCTTAGGCTAATAATCCTCAATAAATCATAGCCGAATAGCAGTTTAGGGGATAAAACAGTATAAACCAGTAGTATATCATTGATAGTGTTAGGTGCAGAATGTAAATCAACAGCCAGTAGCAAAGTCACTAGTATGGTTAGATGCAGAATTTAAATGAAAGTGAAGTAACAGTAAGAGTTAAGAGTTATAAGTAAGGATATCGCCTTTGCAAGGCTTCTGTAATGAGTATACCGTGCTGAATGCGACCAATATGTCATTCAACACCTAAAAAGACACGGAAACGTGTTAGTTTTCAAGTGACAGTATAAAATAAAAAATAAAACAGTAATAAAATATATTGAAAACTGCATATCCTCTTCAGATTTATAGATCTGGTGGTGTATAGTGTAGGTCCGAGAGTTAGATGACTCTGGATCTATGAAAGTGCGCTCTGAACTTAGCTATAATGTGCAAACAAGGCCATATCCGTGCAAACTCGATAACAGGCTTTGAAATCTATAACAAAAATTAAAGAATTAAACACTGTTCGTTTTCTTGCTAAAAATTTTACAAAAAGACTTCGTAAAATGTAAATTTCCTGCGGATCTATTGATCCGATCACTCAAATAGTAGATCTAGGTTAGAAGACCACAAATCTACAGAGAATAGCTTCCAACTTCGACGGACAGCAACCAAGTCTTGAAAGAACACTTCAAAAATGTGCATGCAAGTTTGAAAAACAGTAGATCCAACACTGACGAGGCTCTGATATCACTTTGTAGGACCGAAAAAGTGTGGATCTACAATAAAAACTAGAAACTAGTTTGAGTTTTGAAAAAACTTTTGAAAACCAAAACGTAAGAAGTAAAAATTGTAGTATGAAAAAGCTCAAAAAACTCGACACAATAGTCCGATTTCGAGAGTATGTATAGATCTCCGAAAAACCACAAGACTTTTGAAGATTGCCGTCAGAGAAGAGCCAAATCTGAGGGACACGTAAAGCGCTGGACTGGAAACACCACTTATGTTGCTAGACCGTCGAAAGCTGAAGAATTATGGAACTTTTTTGATGACAAATATCTGCTCACAAGAGTAGGAAGAACCAGAAATTCTAGTAATGAGAGAGTATATCCTCAAGTGAGAGAGAGAATCTCGAGAGACAAAATTGAGAGAGTGAGAGAGCTCGCCGCCTGGAGTGAAAAAGTGAGAGTATCTTTGTTTTAAAGTAGGTTCAGCAATATATAGGAGGTCTACATTTTACTAAGATGTATCAGCAAGTCCCAGTCTTTCAAACCCTCATCGTGCCACATACTTTGCTTCATAGACTCTTAATGCATGTAATAGTATGATTTTTCATGCGCGTCTTCAAACCCTCATCGCGCCTCTCACTTGACGGAGGCGGTGATGGCCACTGCGCCTGCGCCAGCGACAGAGTCGGCACGAACGACTATCCCCACTATAGTGACAACAAGCCCTAAAATTATGGGACACCAAATGACGGCCATAGATTCCAGCACGAGTCAAACTCAGTTACCCAGCAAGGCCACGACGCCGATAGGGAAAGGCGACGGTGAAATTGTACCAGCCACCGGATAGGAACCGAAACATGGCATGCAATTATGCCGAGCATAACACAGACGGCCCCTGGAGTAAAAACCGCATGCCGAGATAATCAACAAAAGGGGATCGTCTTTCGATTGCAGCGGCTCAAATTGGTATCCCACTCCTATCACTTCACCATTTTGCCGCCCACGGTAACCAGAAACGCTCTGATGGATATCCTATCCGCCCATGGTAAGGTTTTAGACCTCCATTTACCTCAGCAATTGAACAAACGTGGATGTAGATTTGCTTTCGTCAGATTCCCCAAATAGATGAACCCTCATACTTTGCTTCATAGACTCAATGACATATGGATTGGTTCATTTAAATTGGAATTCAGTTTGAGCCGTGAGTCCTTGCAATTAGATATGATGCATAGACTACGTGTTGATTCTAATGCACAAATTGTTGTAACTGGTATTTCCTCTGCTAGTACTGCTACTGTGATTCCAGATGCTAAGTGTGACTCTGCTGCACAAAATTCTGGTGAACCAGCTCTGTCTAGTGCCTTCACTGATTGTGCTGCTATTGACAAAATACAATACATGCCGGATGAGGATGCGGGTTTATGGCTGAACACATGTCTATTAGGTACCCCCGCCCCGATCTTGGACATTCAATAAGTGCACAAGACACTTCAGGATGCAGGATATGTCAATATTCAGGCTGCAAGAACAGAAAGTGGAGAGCTTCTCCTCATGGCACCGAATAAAGTTGAGCAAGTCAAACTCCTGCAGGACACAAAAATTCAAAAACCATCAAGCTACACAATGTCAGACCGTGGCACCTCCTTGATGGAAAACCAGCTAGATGCATTTGGGTAATTATCAAAGGAGTACCGCTTCAGTTTTGGGAGGACAAACTTTTCTCTGCAATTGCTGCGCATCTTGGAGAATCGGTGCAGATAGACCCTTTAACCAGCGAGCGGAAAGATATGAGGCATGGCAGATTCCAGATTTTCACCAGCTCTACTGGATGGATATCGAAGACCATGGTTATTGAAACAGACACAACATCCTTCACAATTCTCATCAAAGAAGATATCACAGACTCTACTGCAGCCTGGAACCAGTCTTGGCCCTCATTGAAAGCAGTTACACAGGGCAAATGGAAATGGGAACGTAAGGAAACTGGTACTACTGTCGCTGACAAGTATAACGACGCCTGTGCGTCCGGAGAAGATGCTGCTACTAGGAGCATTTCTGAGACTGAAACTACGAAGGATGCAGCACATCAGGAGATGGAAAATAGAGTGCTCAACCTTTGCTTAACTGCTCTTCTTGACAAGGACAAAAGGCTGTTTCAAACACAGAGGCAGAACACAAACCATTGGACTGCAATTTTTGGTGGTGGTGGACAATAGATGGCTGGTGCAGGGGACAAAGAAACAGAACATCCTTTTGCTCAGCAAGCAGACATTTCTGGAGCTGCTGATCAGGAGCTGATATCAGAATATTCAGGGGGTCTGGCAGAAAACAGCCAAGCAACCGACCAACATGCAATGAACTCATCCTCTCAACTCCAAGCTTTCACTCCAGTTCTGTACCAGGTGGAAAAGCAATCAAAATCTATGGTGGGGGTGGTTACAACCGAGGCACCCACTGCCCAGGAAGTGGCTATAGACGCCGACAAGGACGAACCTGCTGAAGCTGAAACATTCGAGACCACAGAACCAAAACATCAGGCGAAAACAGCAGGCGGAAACAGCAACAATCAAGCAACAAATGGTCACTTCAGTTCCAACTTCAGCAGCCAGGGATAAATGTACTAAAATACATATCCTGTCTGATGTAGTGGAGGAGTCATCGGTAGGAGCACAGCAGAACACAATACAGCAGTTGGCAGATGTACAAAACAAAGAGAACAATGCAGACCCACACCGTACTTTCGCTGCACTTCACAGTCCAGCAAACAAGGAAAATACTTCAGTAATCCCTAGGACGGAACTCCTGGTTCCAGCCACAATCAGGAGCTGGGTGGACAAGATGGAAACAGGAGAATCAGACACTGAATTTTTCGCCAAACCTCCTGCACCAGCCCCAAGGATACAACAACAGACAGTCTCTTTTGCGGATATTCAACAGCGAGCATTGAAACATAAGTCCATGCAGCTAGATCCAACGGCTATCCCTTTCTCTACAAAGAATAACCCCATAATTCCTGACTACGACCACTATCTGACAGATGCTTCCATAGAAAGTACATACCAAATTCTGGTTGTCAACATTCCAGGCATGAGTTTTGCACAGGCATGGGATGCTGCGCGAGCTGCACAAAGCTCTGGTGCTGAAGGAGGTTTCTCCCAGAGTGATGTATCGGAGGATAAAGAGCTCCCTCAATGGTATGAAGAGCCAGTCCACATAAATCCAGTCCCACAACAGTCGCCCAAGAAGAAAAAAGGACCGAAGAAGAAACCTAGCCTGCGGCACAGCCAACGCACTCGCGGAAAAAAACATTAAGCTTGTTTCAGTTTGTGATTGTACTTTTCTTAACCATGCTCACTTTTGGGGCTGGTTTGTATAATCACTTTGCTATTAATAAAACCCCTAATATATATA
>JAOYMZ010042930.1:0-14987 GCA_025802335.1 Pinguicula primuliflora | reverse complement strand
ATTTAGGAACACCCTAAATATCTCTCAGATACAAGAAAACTCTTGTTTCTTTTCCTCTCGTTGCTGTTGGTGTTGTGATGTTGTAAAGTGAAGCTGAAGCCTCTATTTATAGGCAGACGAATGAAAAACGACACAGCAGAAATTGTTGAAATGCCTGCAGCCTTTGTTGAAAGACTTCCCACGCGCAACAACTATGTGGAAAGTCTTCATAACTTAATAATTGTTGGCCCCCTCCATGTGGGAGGGACCAACAAAATGCACAGTGTGTTTCGCACGAGTGAATTGTAAGAGTCGTGGAGTGACACTCAAAGAGAGATCACAAGAGAAGAAGAAGATATTTATGAGAGATGGTCAAACGACGTCATTGCGATATGTGGTGTGGCCGGGAGATTGTGGCAGTGGCCGTACCGGCTAGATTTTGCGTAAATGTGGTGTGTATTGCATTAATTGTATGAAATAGTTGGTGCATGAACGTGTGTGGTTATGTGTCACGTGTGCATGTATTTTAATATGTTGGCCTTGTATGACTCGTATGGAATATGCATGACATGGTGTGTTACAGTCATGGTGTGAATCATGGTTTATATACTTTTATCTGATTGCATGCAAGGCGTAGAGAATTTAACTCATGGTTTTGAGAATTTAACTCATGCTCCCCTGGCTGTGGATACTGTCACCAACCCCACCAAATCTGATTAGTCTTTCGATATAAAAGAAATTTCGTCCTGTTTGGATGCCACAATCGATAATCTTGTTGCGTTGATGGAAGCCAAATTCAATACTATTTTTGCGCAATTGACGTCCCTGCAAAACGAGATGGCTCCCCAACCACCCCTACTCCTGGTGTTCGCGGCAAAGTGTCACAAAACCCACCGACCGTGCCTTGGCCACAGATCTGCCGTCATATCACACGTCGAAGCTTCATTTTGATGCACCAAAATTTAATGCTCCCAACGCAAATGGCTTCACCGACGAATACAGTTACTGCAGTTGTTGCCCTGGTCAATCTATCTAGTGAACCATCTTTTGGTTGCTGCCAGTCCCAGTTGGTGGTTGATTATTCAGCAGAGAGTGTGAAAATTGATACTATAGATGCTGATATGTGGTTTGTAGTAAATGACAAGGGAATTGATTTCAACAAGTTGGGCTTGGGAGCAGATATAATATTGAAGACGAAAATTCGGCTCTGCTCATGAATGATAAATTT
Organism: Pinguicula primuliflora; assembly: GCA_025802335.1. Lineage (NCBI taxonomy): Eukaryota > Viridiplantae > Streptophyta > Magnoliopsida > Lamiales > Lentibulariaceae > Pinguicula > Pinguicula primuliflora. The sequence goes on along the minus strand of JAOYMZ010042930.1, from coordinate 13,780 downwards.
ATTCCAGTTTGTGCAGCCAATGACATAAACTCTACGGGTTCAGTTGTCCAATTGTTGGATGAGGCTGACGGATTAAAGGATGTTATAGAATCAACATTTTCTATGCCCTCACTTAATGTTAGGGCATTATAGTCATTTCCATGGCATCCCCGTATTTCTGGTAGCTATAATGATTATCAGGTGCACACTAAGTTGGCATCACTTGATGGGATTGTTCCACCTATACATGGCTTTATGATTATTAGCCCGAGCACGAACTATGTTTGCTTAGATACTGGCCAATCCATTGCGCTCCTTACCAACAATCTAAAGCAAGTCGCTCAAATTCACGCCCATACTGATTTGTCTGCGTTGAAACGTAATTGGAAGTGGGCAACAATATGTCATCTCGATTTTAATAAGATAGAGCTGAAGGTGGAGTTTTGTATTCCCATAATAGTTGTTGTACTTGATACGAAAATATGGTTGTGTTCTCAATGTTGATGGAGATCTCCATTTATTGGACGTCAATCTAAACATTGTATATGAGTTTGTGGTTGCATGGATTAGAAACCATTCACGAATCACTATATCCCCGATCTATCGAATCTCGAACAAGCTCACTAATGTTAACTGGGGGAATATAGGTGCTATACGGGTACTTTATGCAATATTTCGTTCAATAGTACAGTATGCTAGAACATCAAAAGTTTTTTTTTTGGTTAAGCGAAATATATATTAAAAGAAAATAATTGTTTTTATATATTCACATGGTATAACATCTTCCTCCGGTTACACACATCCCAAGAGGTAAGAAATCGGTGATCGTAACCACTCCCCAATTCCATACACAAACGACTTTTTTGCAGACGCTGCTTTCATCCATTGCCATGTATAGACTTGCACTCTTTGGACCACCAAGATGGTTGAGATTTCAGCATTACAATAATGTTTCTTGTTCCTAGCTGTCCAAATGACCCAATTTGTGGCCATCCAAAAAGTAATCCACACCTGCACAGAGATACCATTCGGCTTTCTGTCTAAATAGTCCATCAAATTCATTGCTGTGTATTCATCCTTTTGCAGCCACGCCCAAATCAACCTCCACACCTCTTTACTAAATACACATGACTCAAAGATATGAGCCTCAAACTCCACATCAAGTTTACACATCAAGCAATTAATATTAACTTCCGCATGTACAATTCCACGTCGCTGTAAGTTTCCTAAAGAAGGTAACTTATTTTGCAGTAGTCACCAAGTGAAGATGGACCCTTTTTTGGCACAAACCTGCTCAAAACCTGTTTCAATTTGTCCACCTCTTCGGGTTCGGCATGCCATGGGACAACATTTGATAAAATTTCTTCCGGCTCCTCCAATTCCTCCATTTCCCAATCATAAAGCTCTCTTCTCCATTCCCGAATCCCGTTGTCCCAATGACCATGATCAGCTACAGAACTCTACTTCAAACTATCCAACCTCGTTAGTCTCTCGAATCCATTCTTCAGCGGTTCACTTCCAATCCAGACGTCTTCCCAGAAAGCCACCCTCTCCCCATTCCCTATTTTTAGCCTTATCATCTCCACGAACCACTCCTCCGTTGCAATCTTCTTTACACTCCTCCACCACGATGTCTCTTTTGTTGCTCTGATCCTCCTTCCATCACCCGTACGCTGATCATTCGTTGGTTGCCTTAGTACATGGCATCTTCCAACCTATAATGTACCATCCCTTCCATACTTAGACATTTGGACCTTCTTCCACCCTTTCTTCTTCTCATTCAATAACCTTCCTGCCCACTTATCAAATAAGGATTTGTTAACAGTTTCCAAAGATTTTATTCCTAATCCTCCCCTATCTATAAGTTGGCACACCTTGTCCCAAGCTACCCAAGCCACTCTTTTTTTATCGTCTCTCCCTCCCCAAAAATAGGTTCTTCGGATAGATTCTAATTTGTTTAGAACTAGTTTGGGAGGCTACAAACATCGAGAAGAAGTATATAGGCAGCGAGGATAACACTGAATTGATGAGAACTACACGACCGACAACCGAGAGATTACTATTCATCCATCCTCCGAGAGCTTTTTCGAACTTTTTGATCACAGGCAACCATGTCTTAGTCCTGTTTTCCTTGGCACCAATAGGTAACCCCAGATACATAAACGACAAGCAAGCAATCCAGCAATTTAAGTACTGGGCCATATCCTCCAACATTTCGGTTTCCACACTCACCCCTAACAGACTGATCTTCTGAAAATTAATCCTGAGTCCTGACATAAGCTCGAAGCATCTCAGCACACACTTGAAACCTTTGATGGTTTTCCATGAGCATTTTCCAAACAATATTGTGTCATCGGCATATTAGAGGTGTGAAATTTTCACTTTATCTTTGCCCACCTCAACCGGTTCTATCAACCCAATCTCTGCATCCCTCATTAGCATATAGTTCAGCCCCTCTGTCACAATCAAGAAGAGGAACGGGGACAAAGGGTCACCCTGCTTGAGACCTCTCTCCGGTATGACCTCTTTTGAAGGGCTACCATTCACAAAAATTGAGCTTGAAGCTGACCTTAGACATTCAAATACCCATCTCCTCCACTTCCACGGAAACCCCAGATTTTCCATCATGCTGTCAAAAACTGTCAGCTAACCGATTCATATGCCTTTTCGAAGTCAAATTTCAGCACTATGGTAGCCTTTTTTTTACTCTGCATCTCTTTGACTATTTCATTAGCACATATCACTCCATCAAGTATTTGTCGACCTTCAATGAAGGCAAACTGATTTTCTGCAATAACTCCATCCAAACCCCCCCCAAATCCTTCTACCCAGTACTTTGGTTAGGACTTGTTGCATACTTCCAATCAATGTGATCGGCCGATAATCACTCACATGTTGGGGGGAGCCTTTCTAAGCAATCAGTGTTATATGCGCTGAGTTCCCGCCTCTAACAATCCTCCCATTCCCACGCAATTCCTCTAACATACCCATTATATCTTTCTTCATCATTGGGAGAAATTTCTTGATAAAATTGATATTAACCCCATCTAGGCCTGGGCTCTTCCTCCCCCCCCCCCTCCGCATGCCTGAATTGCTTCCAACATTTCGGTTTTAGAGAATTTTTTGATCAGCTCCTGACCCTCTTCAAGACTCAACCTTCTTATATCACTACAGTTCAATCTCAGCTTGCACTGCATAGGTTCTCGAAATCGCTCCTCAAAACACCTTCTGAACTCCTTTTTGACTAGACCAGGCTCATCAATCCACTCCTCCCCCTTCCTTATTCCTTGCATATAATCTCTTGCTCTATTCCTTTCAACGCAGCTGTGGAAATATCTAGAGTTTGCGTCTCCCTATTCTAACCACTTTAATCTAGACTTTTAGTACCAACAGCTCTCATCTTCTTTCTCCAGTCCTTTTATTTCTGTCCAAATCCTTTCTGGTTCCCCTTTTTCTCCATCACTTAAACCACTAATTTCTGCCTTCTTCTCATGACCATCAAGCTCATTTCTTAGCTTCTTAATCCTATCCTCCCTGCTCCCATTTTTCTGCTGATTCCATACCCTAACCCGTTCCCTTACCTTTTTCATTTTCTGTTTGATTACATATCCTTCATATCCTTCCAAAGGCCCTTCCGTCCAAGTTAACTCGACCATCTCCACAAATTCCTTCTCCTGCGGCCAACTATCAAACATTCTCATCGGTTTAGGACCCAAATTCACACTCTTGTCCATCAACAATACAGGGCAATGGTCAGAGTCTTGTCGTGGTAAACCCTCCTGCACCCATTGGCATTGTCCCATGCACATTGTGTCATTCAAAAGGAACCGATCCAGTCTGCTTATGGATCCCAGTGCTGGTCTATACCACGTATACCTCCTCTTTGACATAGGTAAATCTACCAGCTTATTACTACTTACAAACTGATTAAAGCCCCTGATCTCCTCTCTACAATTCCTTGACAACCCTTTCCTTTCATCATTTTTTAATACTGCATTGAAATCTCCAAATATGCACCACTTTTCCGTCTCCTTCCCACACATTTTCTCAGAGATCACATCCCACTGCATCTTCTTGCCCTCCAAATCACCCCTACAATATACATTGACCAGATTAATCACTGTATTATCTCCTGTCCATACGCCTTTAACCCCCATTACCCCTTCCTCTTCCCATACCATCTCCAAACTGAATCTATCCATTTTCCACAAACATAGTAGCCCCGCAGCGGCACCAATTGACCCCTTGTATACCCAACCCATATTTTTCGTGTACCACAGTGACTGGCAGAAATCTCTATCGATCATCTCTTTTTTTATCTCTTGAATTCCCACAAAATCTACATTCATCTCCTTCACTAACGTTCTAAACTCTCTTCTTTTGTGGGCCTCCCTGGAGCCTCTTGCATTAAATGTCATGAGCCACGTTGGATATACTTTCCAAATCATTACTCACTACGCTCTTCTGCTGGACCATATTTTCCATAATATCTCTCACTTCCATACATTGCACAGCTCTCAATTCTTCTTCCCCCCTCCTCTCAGTACCATCCCAAGATCTTTTCCTGCACTCAGTATCTCCTCGGCCTCTTCTCTTAAATGTCTATTGTTTGAGGCCTCGATGTTACTTTCATTCAGTGAGTTTGGAAAAAGTTACAATTGAGGATTTAGCTGTTGATCATAGTTAGCGCCTTCAAGAAAGGAGGAATCAGAGGCCATTAAAGGATACTAGAGTAAATGCTAATGGCTTTCTCATGTTACAACATTGTGCCGCTTCTCCAGAAATTGTAGAAGTGCAAGACGAAATTGTTAAAGTGAATTCTTCAAAGCCTCCGGTGCTAGATGTTGGATCTGTTTTAATGATTGAGGATTCTATCTAGCAAAGAGGTTATCAAGTAGAAGAAAATGTGAATGAGGGGAAGATGGTATCTTATATTGCCTGCTCGGTTGAAAATCCAGGGAAGTCTTTCTTTCTATATATTGGATCACATCCTTCACAACTGGAGCCAGCATGGGAAGATATGAAATTATGTATCAAGTTCAGAGGCAAACAAAAGTACTTGGTGTAATGAAGCAAAAAGGAGTGTTCAGTAAGTATCCATTTTGCTATGGTTGTGCACGCATATTTGTGCCTCAATGTCTCGAGATGTTACAAGTGCTCTCAAAACATCCTAGTTCCAAAAAAGCAGTTGGTCGCCTCTGGATTTTTCATACGTTGTTCAAGAATAATGTACATTGGGCCCAAAAACTGTTTGTGTCCAAGTTAGAGCAGAACTTTCTGCTCTCTCTTAGGCTGTTGAAAAGGCATTGATCAAATTAACTAGCTTGCTGTAGAAGATAGTTGTATATAGTATTGCACATCATGGCTCCATGGACATTGCTGTGGTAACTCATGCAGAACTTATGTTGCTTTCAAATGTACACTATGCAATGTCCTCGGCTGTTGACAATATGACAGGATTTTACAACTATTTGGAAATGAGTTTGATGAATTTTGAGGAGTATGAGATTTGGGAAATCTATGTTGGGGTGATTCGATATATTTGTTTTGTGATGGAATATTGGCCCTTCTCCTAAGAACCTTGCAAGCGCTGAACTTCACCAGTCCGTCAAGCCCCCCATTCTTACCTATTTTACAGATATTGTTCTACCAATTGATGAGCTACTTTGCTATCAATATCTATTATGCCAACTTGAGGGAAAGTTGGTTTCTCAAGGGAATGGAATGTTACGGATACTATTATGAATACAGCGGTTAAGGAGGAACCATCACCACGATGCATGACACGTCCGTTGAAGCCCAACCGTCGGTATGCTTATTACGAGTTATACAGACCATGACGTGGGCAGAATCGATCTTTGGTGTGGTTATTTAATAATTTTTGCATTATCTTTAATTTAATAAGGATTTAATTATTGTTTTAATTAGTAATTAGGATTAGATGAGAATCTTCTTAGCAAAGGAGTTCATTGTCTTTTAGATTATTTTCTATTTAAGTTAGGATTGTAATGTTCTTTGGGATTATGAATGAAAGTTATTATTCTTATTCTTCCTAAACTCTCAAAGTCTTTCTCCCTCCCCTTGCACCGTTGTTCCTCCCCCATGACCTTCGAGTGTGGTGATCACTTCACCATCAAAAATCCTAACATAAAATGTCCTCAACAATTCACGATAGGAAATTGGATAGAATCACTTCTTGCAACAAACGTCCTCTGACCTCCATGAACATGCGTCCTTGTTTGGTGGATCTGGATCCTCAGGATATAGATGGAGATGGTAGTGATAGTGAAGATGCTCCTCGACGACGTCATGGGTCACGATAGTGTTGCCACCCGCCTGACCGCCCGACTAACGACTCCAAATTCGACAACATCATGGGTCACAATCATTAAAAGGAATGCAGGGAAAGAAATCCTCAAGAAGGAGATAGACGGATCAGATATCATTCCAGGTCAGAACAGTCTATGATTTTGCAAAAGTGCGAAATTGCAAGATTGCACATCTAGTTTTGCTTCTGCTCGTTTTTTCTAGAAGGATGTTTTGGGAAATTTACAGATTGTGAGAAAATTAGGCTGGAGGATGAGTTCTTGCTGGGCCCAATTCCAAATTGGAACTTAATATTTCTGCGGGCCCAAGAGGAGAGTGATATTTCTTATATTAATATTCTTAAAGATTCTAATAAGGAGAAGAAGAGTGATAGAATTTTTGATTGCGGAGCCACTAATACGATTATATATGATTTGTCAGATATTGTTGAAGTGCAGAAATCTCGAAAGAAGGTGGTTCAGACAGCGAATGGTGCATGTGCCCTGTTGTAGGCACTGGAATTATTTAAATCTCTCCATCACTGAGATGATCTAATTGTGTATATGTGTCATCTTTATCGTACGAGTTACTTTCGATAAGTCACGTTTCGAATGAGCTTAATTGTATATTAATGATGTACCCTACCTTTTGTATTCTGCAGAATATCCTTCGAAGAAGATAATTGAGTGTGACACTGAACGTGATGATTTATACTATGTTGACGAAGTGGCTTAGTTGGAAGGACACTCTTGACTCGTGAGTCATCTAATTCTCAGAGTTGGTTGTGGCATCATCGTTTGGCCCTTCTCACTCTTTTCTCGGTCATTTATTTCCTCAATTATCTAATATTCATTCTCATTGTGAAACTTGTGTTTTGGTGAAGAGCATAGACAACCGTTCTTTTCAAATAATACTCGTGATCCGAAAATATTTTCACTAGTTCATTCTGATGTTTGGAGTTCAGTTCCAATTATTGGGGGGCAAGATTTTTTATATTTCATATTGTTTTATCGATGACTGCTCTCATATGACTTAGGTATATTTTTTTTAAAATAAATCTGAGTTTTTACAAGTTTACTCAGTCTTATTGCATAATCCTTACCCAATTTAGTATAAAAATTTAAGTTCTGCATTCTGACAATGGAGGTTGATTTTTTAATCACCAAATGAAGATTTTCCGTTCTGAAAATGGTTTGTTACATCAAATATCTTGTTCTTATTCCCCATAATAAAATGGGATTGCTGAGCGCAAAAATAGATTTCTTCTTGAGATAACACAATCTTTGATAATTGAGTTACATGTATCATCCCATTTTGGTCTGAGGACGTGGCTACTTCTATATTTTGGTCAATCATTTGCCCACTAAATTTTTTAATTTTCGAACCTCCAACCAACCACTTTCTAATTTTACTCTTATTCCTCCTACAATATCTTTGATTCCTCGCATCAGGTATTTGGATGCTAAGTTTATGTGCATGTTCCAAAAAATCAGGGTTCAAAATTTGATGCATGTGCCGAAAATATGTATTTGTGGGAATGAAGGATCTCAAAAGGGGTACAGATGTTATAATCTCCAAACTTGTCGCATGATTGTGAGCGGAACGGAGCAAGGTCGGGACATTGAATAGTGGTAGAGCACGGGGAGCATGACCCCGGCGGGTTGGGCACGACTCTAGCTGGTTGGGCACAGGGAGCAAGGTACTAATGTTATTGAATTCCTTGTCGTCTTCTTCTACATATTAAAATTTGGTCACGACTCCGATGTGGGGTAAGGAAATCCTTGAGTTTGAGGATGTCACGAGTGTTATGTTGAGTTTTCAGCAGCGAAAGAAAGCCAGTGTTGAGGTTTCGAAAGGTGAACGTCTTATGGTGAAAAGAAACTTGGAACGTGGAAGGAGTAAGTCTCGTATAGATCAAGCAGCCATCAAGCTCGGTCTAAATTGAGGAATTAGGGGGATGACAAGAAGGATCTCCATGTTTTAAGTGCGGAAAGAAATGACACTTTAAACAGGATTTTTCGGAGAGAAGAAAAGGAATTTCGGAGTAAGATGATTGTCGATCAAACTCTACAAGCGTAGTGAAAGAGGAAGATTCAGAGAATGGTGATGGCAATTAGGGCACGCATCAGCTAATTCACTTGATGCATTCACGGAATCCACCAGAGCGTCATCGCATGTTTCCCAAGGACAACTACCTAAATTGATGGCGGGTGAACTTCAAGCAGGAGAAATAATGCTGCAGAAGGAATCATATTAAATCAAGGCTCCCTAGCAAGAAATTGGAGACGCTACGCGTGATTACAAGGTTGGAGGTGTAGCGGGCCAAAGCCCAATGCCAGTTGAAAGATTAAACATGGATTAGTGCATTTTCAGCTCAGACGAATCAGCATCAAAAAGATCTGTGGGCCAGAGAATCAATGAACTGGAAATGGGCCGCATCAGTAAACTAAAATTGGGCCGACCAGGATATAGGGCTATTAACAGGCCCAATCCCTTCAGGTCTGTGGACTTAATTGAAAGCACAGTAGCGATCCACTTGTGTAAGTTACAGCCGCGAGAATGTCGGCGTCGGCGATTCGAGAAAATGCGTCAACATAGATGAAAATTATCAACTTTGAAATTGCAAGTGTGCGAAAAATCAACCTCGACACATCATGAAGCAGAGAAGATCGGTATAGTATAGGAAGCTCGGAAAGCAATGCTCATCGCGAAAGCACTTGAGATCGAGTTATCAAAGCAACATCTGAATATATTGGTCCAAGTGGAAACAACATAGACGAGTAGTTCCTAGTCTCTCGACATGTGGGAATACCTGAAATAGTAATTTTGTAAATAATACAATTTTTTTAATAAAATACTTAGTTATCCAAAAAAAGACTTCAAAATTTTCTTAAATCTTGTGTCCTCAATTTTCAACCATTGTCCTTAATGCAATGGCTAATATCCAATAGCACCGTTTATTGGATATTGGTCAATTTATGCGTATACTTAGTCAATTTATACTAAATTAAGTATGAGTTATTAAACGGCACCGTTTATTACTTATTGGACGAATTAAAAAAAATCCAATAGCCGTTCCAAGATTCTTATCCAGTTGCTTTCATTCCTCTCCGTCATGAAAGGGTTCCAAACCTTCATCCAACTTTTGTTGCTTATTAATACATTAAAATATGAACTATTTTTTAAAATATTAGAAAAAAATATGAATACAATAAAATATTAAAATCTTCCATTTTTAAATATATACTACGACAACTTCGCCATCCAAAAATTAAGATCTCAAACTCTATATACCCTGAATGATGAACTCAAACTCTATAAACCCTAATGCTAAACTTTGTTTAACGACGACAGTCAATATTACGGCAGGTTCGCCGCCGAAAAACTAAAATCCTAAATGATAAACCCAAATTATATAAACCCTAATGCTAAACTTTATTTAACGACGACAGTCAATATTACGGCGGCTTCGCCGCCGAAAAACTAAAATCCTAAATGATGAACCCAAACTCTATAAATCCTAATGCTAAACTTTATTTAACGACGACAGTCAATATTACGGTGGCTTCGCCGCCGAAAAACTAAAACCCTAAATGATGAACCCAAACCCTCTAAACCATAATGCTAAACTTTATTTAACGACGACAATCAATATTACGACGATTTCGCTGCCGATACAATATTAAGTAACATGTCAAATCGAAGTACACGACACACTGATCAATATGGTAGCGCCCGTTCTAATAAATTTTGAGTGATTCATGATATATGTTCGATTATATATAAAAGATATAAAATAAACAAAATGAATAAAATAATCATAAAAAGGACAAAAACAAAAGGTAAAATAAAAATATTTCCAGATGTGATATGCTCCTTCGTCACTTCACCATTTTAATAGGCCCACGCTTCAAAATTTGAGAAGAATAAATAGAACGACGTCGCACCTCCACTCATACTTAATTTAGTATAAATTGGTTAAGCATTTCTAGCATTTTCCTATTAAAATTGAGTACAATAGTTGAAAATGAAATATCCTATCCTGGATTCTCTTTAACCGAAGTCATAAGGCTTTCTTTCAATGACCGAAAAAGAACACTTTACAATTATGAAATGTTAAATGTACTCACATCAAATTTGTACTAATAATATCTAATGAAAAAAGAAAAAAGAAAAAAGAAAAAAGAAAAAGAGAGAACTCTTTATTTCTTCGTGCAGTCATTTTGTATGGGATGAGTGCGTAAAAGTAGCACGGCCAGGTAAAATTCTCTTCTGAAATGAGCACCGAATCACGGTTGAAGGACTATCATATATAATATAACAACCACGAAGTGGTGACAGATGAAACTAAAAACAATCGAGATAGATAGGACAGAATTCGACAACCATTGAAAATTTGATAAATTTGTCAAAACAAATATGCTCTTTCATACCAATACTTCTCCAAGAGACCACCACAGATGGGTCCTATGAATGTAACGAGACTTCTTTGCTTTTATTTACACAATGGCAAATGCTCCATACTGATAAACGGCAACCGACCACATATAAGGAAACGGCTGACTCCAATTCATGGAGTTAAATTCTCACATAATTGAACGTTAGAACTCCACCACGATGTCCACCATAGGGTTCATCATCGGATATATCCACCCCTTCACCCCAATATGTATCAAGAATCTGCACTACCTTGCCACTAATTCCATAGCTGCTGCGATTGATGAGATACTCAATCTTCGCTAAACCTCTAGCTTTTTTAATCATCTGAGCAAAGACATTCACTTCACCACTGATACCTTGGCTTTTCTCAGCCTCTCCGACCTTGAGAATGTTTTCAAGACCTTCCAAGCAGACCATGACAATTCTTGGGTCTCGATCAAATAAGAGATCACAGAGTGGCCTTATACATCCCTCACGAACCAAAAATCTGTTGTAAGAAAACTGTCAGGCGCGGTGACGCAACTTACGAAGTACAAAGAAAGAGAGGTGACATGTTATACTTGATTTGGTCATGAGTTCCACCACAAGTAGCATTCGCAATAGCCCAGGCACACTCGCGGTTAATCCCATTCATAGGATTTTGAAGCAGATGAACAAGCGGAGCAATTATACCAGCATCAATCACAGCCTACACAATCATAATCCATTTTGAGCATACATCACAAAAGATAATCGAGTGAAAAAACTAATATAATGTGTCCATAAATGTATACATGAGAACAAGATAATATTTTCCCACAGTCCATGTACCTGTATTTGATCCCTATTTCCGGCCGTAATATTTGAGATCGTCCAGCACGCCTCCCTGGTGCTTTCCATACAATTTTGGGTCAACAAGTTGAGCAGCACAGCCTACACAATCATAATCCATTTTGATCATACATCACAAAAGAAAATCGACTGACAAAACTAATATAATGTGTCCATAATGAGAAATTAGTAAGAAAGAAGGACCATACATATCTTCCTGTTCAAATCAGGATTATATAATAGATAATAATAAACAAAATTATTCACAGATCAACGTAAAGTGGCAAGAACCAAGATAATTTTACTACAGCCCATCTACCTGTATTTGATCCCTATATCTTGCCGGAATATTTGAGATCGCCCTGCACGCCTCCTCCTTGATGCTTTCCGGAGAATTTTGGGTCAACAAGTTGAGCAGGTCAGTAAGAGATGTGTTTTCAACGATTTCCTGTTAAAATTACCGGAAAACAAAAACAAAAGCAGTGAATTACATAATCTAATGCAACGGTCCAGTGAAAATTTAGGGTATAGTAATTCTTGGTGCTTGTAATTCAACGATTTCCCGTTAAAATTACTGGAAAACAAAAATAAAAACAGTGAATTACATAATCATATAGGGCATGGTAATTCTTGGTGCTACAAGTGAAAATTTAGGTAGCATGGTTTACTGATGGAAGTGCAACGGTCGTAACACATTACCTGAGTCTGGAGATCATCACCGGTCGCAATAATCCGACCAGATGGCGAACGAATTCTGCCAATCAGATTCATATCGAAGACGAAACGAAATTGTCCCGATGAAAAAGAGGGGCCGCAAATTTGTTTATTGTGTGTGTTTTAACTGTTTATGTTTGGGTACGATAGGGATCGTCAATTTATACAGCTCCCAAACAAGATGCGGGTTGCCACCCTAACCCTAGCTTGACACGAGCACGAGAGATTTCGTCCATGATTTGACGAAAAATACTATCTCGTCAATATACTTCCTACATTAGTTAGGAGTATACAAAAACTTTTTGGGAGAAAGACACCTATCTAAAGAGACTAGGGGATACATAAACGGATTTCGGATCCAAACTCGGATTCGAATTCTAGAGTAATAGAAAAATTATCGAGTATTGAATACCCGATACTGGGTACGGGTATTACTCGATACCCAATATTGGGTTCATTATGACGGAAGCAAATAGAATATGACTGCGGAATATTTTAGCTAAGAGACTCATAAAATTTTAGGCAAAAGGCCAACATGTTATTATTAAAAAATGGTTTAATTTTTGTTGATTGTCTTCAATCCACCAAAGCCTTAATTGATAGAATACATGTGGGGAGTTTGTCTTCAAACTTTCGGTTTGTCTACTCAAGCTTCACCCCTTCTCACTTCTATATAAAGAAGTTCGGTTCATTTTACATATATAATATCTATATATTATATTGTAATATAAAAAATCAATACGATTTATTTTTTTTTTCAAAAAATCGGTCCGGGTACCCAATTTTTTTCTTATTTTTGGGTCCGGGCTCGGGTACCCAAACCCAAAACCCCCATACTCGGACCCGGACTCGAAATCTTCAGGTAGTAAAAAAACTATCCGGACCCGAAACTGCTATCCAGTACCCACCGTGTAGCGGTTCCGGGTCTGGGTATCGAATTACCTGGTACTCACGGGTATTTTGGGTACTCCTAAAAAAACATTATTCACCTTGCTGAGGAGAAATTTTTCTATGCATGACACTTATTTGTTGGACATTGCTTATTGTATTGGACAAATAATCTGGACAATTGAATTAAATTTTGACACCTCGGATCGAACACCACTTAAGAACTATCACGTGACAACACAAGTGTGATACCTGTGTGGAAAATGAAGAAGGTAAAAAGATTTGCCGATGTCGGAAAATCCAGTTTCTTATCCAGAAAAGTGTCATCTCACTCGATTTACTACTCATACGGCAACTAAAGATGAATCCAGGGTTGGCCCACCAGTAAGCCGGATGAGACTGTTGGCTAGGGCATCAGTAAGCCGGAGGAAGTAGAACAAAAAGAGGGGAGAGAAAAGTAATAGAATAAAATAAAAAATTATTTTTTGGGGATGTTAAAAAAGTTGTCACATTCAAAAAAAACAAGTTGTGAGATTCAATTAAAGTTATATGTAAAGCTAAGCTGGCTGCCATTCAAACTCTTGACTTATTCTTTGGTCTTCATTAGGAGTTGGGGATGGTTATTAAAAAGAGACCCTTCATT
>JAOYMZ010042919.1:0-14987 GCA_025802335.1 Pinguicula primuliflora | reverse complement strand
AGGGTCCGTACTCCAGTTGGTGTCGTCAATCCTGACCATTCTCAATGCTCCATGGAGGCGTTTCCGTTTAAACTTTTTATGGAACAATGCGGAATTCCTGTCCCCGGATACTAACCAATTAGATCTCGTTGTCGAAGAACGTAGAGTTTCCTCTTGAAGTAGTGTTGTCTCAATTTCCTGCCGCAAGTTCCTTTCCAACAATTCAAGATAACGGGACGGCCGGTTAGTCAAAGAATTTTGCAGCCCCTGCAGGCGGGCAATCGCACGCCACCGTCGTTTGAAGATGTCTCCGAATATGTCGAATTTCCAAACTTGAATTGCAGCTGCCAGCCTACCCTGTGCTACGTCAAGGGGAAGAGAAGACTCCCAATTCTCGAGTAGCCACTGATCCCATCTCGGATCTATTGTCCAAACCGGCGTATAGCGGAAACTAGACGAACTATTTCTCTGATCTTTCCACATAAAGTCAACAAGAATAGGTCTATGATCTGAAGCGATACGCGGTAGATGAGAGCACACCACTTTATGAAATAGATTCAGAATACTGGGATTGGTAAGTGCCCAATCCAGCCTTTCGAAGACTCGGCCGCGGTTCCACGTAAACCTGGATCCTATGAAGGGGAGGTCTTGCATATTGGCAGATTCACACCATCTATTGAAACGTCTATCCCCAGTCGCCTGGCGACCACCAACTTTATCCGAGTAGCTCAGGAATGAGTTAAAATCACCAATGCATAACCATGGGCCAGACATTAATTCCGCCTGTGCCGAGAGTTGGTCCCAAAGTTGATGCCGAATATGGGCTTCCGGGGACCCATAAACTGCTGTAACGTAGAAGGAGTTCCTATTTGGCAAATGTACTCTGAAAAGTATGGTCTGCCAGTTGTAGTTTATGATATCCACCCCGAGAGACTCATGCCAGATTACCCAAATTCCGCCGGAGAAGCCCACCGCTTCAACGCGAAAGGAGCGAGTTAGGCCGTGACCAAGCTTGGCAATGATTCCGGCCGCACACTCCTTACTCGTGCGAGGCTCAATAATAATTAGCACTTTGATATGATGATCCCGGAGGAGGGAGTGGAGCACTGCAATGGTTGTGGAGTTTTTGATTCCCTGACAATTCCAGGAAAGCAAACTTGTCTTAGTAGGTGTATTCTGCATTAAAACAGTAAGATTTAGGAACAAAGCTGGTTGCTATAAGGTTTGGGGGGACACTTCCTGTTCAGTCTCCTCCTGAGACAGTCCAGCAGAGGGGACTCCTAGATCCATATCCTCCAGTCCCCCTTCGTCGTCCGGGGGCTGGGATTGGCGTTCCATTAATCGCCGAATCTTGACAGCGATGTTGGGTTGCACCGGGAAGCCAGGGGGGTCCAGTTGTTTCCCAAGCCCATCGGAAGGCACTCCCATGAGATCGTCGGATTGGGGCATGGCCGAGCCAACACTGGCGGCAGGGTGGGGCACAGTGACCGCCACATGAGCCTCCGGGAGGTCCGATGATGCTACGCTGGTCAGAGAGGTCTCCGGGTGCTCCGATTGATTAGCATGCGTCGCTGCTGCAGTTCCTTGCTGGGCAGATTGGGGCTGGTTGGTCTTCTTGGTCCATATCGGCTCAACCGGGCATGGAGGGCTGCGCTTCTCACCCGTTTTGGCCTTGGCAGAAGGCTGGGCACGCTTCTTCTTATGGTGAGGATTGCTGGATGACAGGCCATAATTGAAGCCCGTTGGAGCACCGACGAGGGAGCTGGGGGCTTCCGTCTCTTCTGCCAGGGCTCCGAATGGAGACTGGACAGCACGGGGCCTGTTGGGAGCAGATTGCGCGGAAGACGGACCGACGGCTTGTAGAGACTTGCTACAGGGGTCATATTTCCTCCCCTTTTTTTCCACCACGAGCCAAGCGCCGGGTCGTCCATAATCTGGGCTTGTATTTGGTTCCACCTGCACAGGAGGAAGCACAGAGTGAGTACCAGTAGCTGCGGGAGGGGAGTCAGTCTTACCAGATGTCGGAGTTCCGATGCCGTGAGCGGCTCTCCTCGTCGGAGCATCCAGATCGGGGGTCTGATTTAAAGGCGAGTGTTCAGGTCTGATGGGCAACCGCCCTTCCGATGACCAAATCTACCACAACCAAAACAGACCGGGTCCAGGTCCTCATATTGGATAGGGAACGTCTGGCCGTCCACCGTGACATTCAGGGTCAGGGGTTGACGAAGGTCGAGACGGAGGGCAATGCGCGCAAATTGTCCACGAGCTCCCGAAAGGGTGTGTATATCTGCTTTAATGTAAGCCCCAATTGGCGAGGTAATAGCCTGCAAAATGGATTCATAGTAGTAGTTCGTGGGGAGTCCAGGAATCCGAATCCAGGCAGCTACAGAATCAATGTGATCTGCCTTGGTATTAAACTCCCTATGCCAAGGGAAGACTCTAAGCACTCTGCCATTGAAGGACATCGACCCCTCGAGAGCTCTGTTGTAGTCATCCCTATTGGCCAGCGAGACCTGATAGAATCCGTCGGAAATATCAACCAGTTTAACCTCTCCTTTCGGGGCCCAGAGCGACGTAATCCGTTTGAGAAGACCTCTGTACCCTATGTCCATCCCCAGGGGACGAACAATTAGGGTGGAAGACATGATTTCCTCAAATTGTTTGTGGACGATGGCCGAGAATGCAATGACTGGTCCGGTTTCCCCCTTTGTGCACGAAAAATCCCCAGGATGCAGAAGGATATCCTTCCTGTTTGCAACCTGGTCCTTCATTAGAGTGCCCTTAAAGGATAGATCTGTGGCGGCAGTAGGGTTCCGATGGGCCGAACCCCCAGGGGTTTCCATGGAGTTCTCCAGCCGAACGTCGGCAATTGGTGGATCTGGGGGTGAGTCGGCGGCCCAAGCTTCCTTATTCCTTACCTTCTTCGTCGCCACACCTTCTGCAAGGGTGGAGAAGCCGTTCCCGGAGTCAATGTCCATGCCCGGTAACGGCTAGTTGCACGAAAAGCAAGAGACGGTCGGCGAAATTCTAGAGAGAGAGAGCTCGTATTCCGATGATCTGCAATTGATTATAATATATATATGTTTTAAGCAATATATATTTTTGGATATTGATTTCATAAAAAAATAATAATAAATAGCAAAGTTTTTTTTTAATAGCAAACTTTTTTGAATAACCCTTTCTTCACATAGTTCTTTACAAATGTGTACCGCCTGAATTTCACGGCTAAAAATCAAGATTCACCGTCGCCCGTCTCCACTCTCCATGTGTCCTGAATTCGTCATCCCGTTTCCTATCTTCGCCGAACAACTCCCCGCCGGCGAGTGACCGACGAACAACGCCACGTGTCCCATGAGCTTATCCTTCCTTGAGAACGTCGTCCCACACGAGCACTGCCACTTGAGATCCCCGCAGTGCTTCTCGTGTGTCTTCAAATCGGACAAAACAGAGAACTGCTTCCTGCTGCACCGCTTGCAGACGTACATCTTGGGGCAATGGCTTCTCTTGTAGTGATTTTTCACGCAGATCATGGATTTCAGTGGCTGGAATTTCGCGTGGTTCTTGTTCCACCGGCATCCCTCGTGCGGGCACGAGTATTTATGCAGCGGTTTCGGATTACCGGCGGCGGAGGCGGCAGCGTCTTCTCCGATCGAATTCAGTTTGTTTTTCTTCATGGGATTACTCAGGGCGGCGGTGGATTTGTACTCGTCGCCGTGAGCTCTCATGTGCATTCTGAGATTTGCGTCCCGCTTGAATCCCTTGCCGCAGATATTGCAGTAATGGGTGTACTTCGCTAGCAAATCCGCCGCTTCCAATTCGATTATGTCGGAATTGTTTATAGGATGCTGCTGCTGTTCAGGCGGCTCTGTTTTATCTTGGCAATTCAATTCAATTCCTGGGTTATCTTCTTCATTGGAGCTGCAATTGTTGTAATGATCGCCATACCTGTGCGGTAGGGAAATGAACAGAATTGAAGAACGCAAGTTTTTTTTAGGAACTGGGTAATCTAATCAAGACTAATTCTGAAGGGCTTAACGTTGTTGAATTTTTTTCATATATTGAACTTATCATATCGACCGTACCTTCTCCTATCGAATTCTGTTCTGGGTCGTGAGATATTTATTCGACGGTTAAGATCATTCCAATTAATTGTTAAAGTGATATCAGATTATCAGATAAATATCTAACGATTAGAATTAAACACAATAACTACTTACTGAGCACAATTCAAATTAGTCCTATCAAATTTAAGAACTTATCTTATATTTTGATTTTGATACTTTAAACTTATATAATTAGGAGGTTATATATTTTTTGTGGAGATATACCAAAATCAAAATTTGCGTTTGATTTTGAAACTTTCTCCACAAAAATTCAAAATCAATCTTACATTTTTTATATGTAAAGCATCCAACTCTAGCTATTTATATAACCAATTGAGCTATTTGGATTATATAGCTGAGGACCCAATTCTAACTTCCAATTATAAAGTTCAAATATGTAGCTCGAGCCTAGCACCATATTTAAGGCACTTATTCAGAATATGTTCGTGAGCTTGTGCTAAAGAACTCTTCGGAAACATACCTCAATAAATATAGGTCAAATTCCTAATTTTATAATAGTAATATGTAATAATAATAAATAAATAAAGCTTATAAATCCCAATACCATTGTTCGAGCATTTCGTTTTGGTTTGAAAAGAACCCGTTGCTGTCCTCCCCATCTCCGGCCGGCTGCTCCAGTGGATCGCCACCACCGCCGGCCGCATCATTACCTTGTTGTTGTTTTTCCTCCACCGTGTTCGTATGTGCGATTGCCATTTGCTGGCAAGAGAACATCATAGATGAAGCCGTGACGATGATTTCTTGAATCAACGTTCCCATCGTCGGGATGGCGATGACCATTGACTCCGGCGTGTGGCCGTGATCCGGGGACAAAAATATCGTAGCTAGTGACTGCACTTGATGGACACGATCTTTGAGAACTGAGAGTTTGTATAGAAAGGATGAAGGGTGTGCGGAGGAAGAGGAGGAGGATGGTGGAGGAGAAGACATAACTTGTTCATTAACTCCATACATGTATGCAACCTGAATGAACAAAAGTCTTTACTTTGTGGATTCTTCTTCCTATCCACTCTTTTATGAGAAAACAAAAAAAAGCACATGACACAAATACGTTGAAATGGGGCTACTAGTTGACATTGAATAAAAGAAGAAGGGTGAGGATAGGGTGTAATGAGATGTATCTGGATTCCTTGAACTCTCTCAATTCGGCACCAATGAAAAGCACATGACACAAATACGTTGAAATAGGGTGCAAATTACGCTAAAGAAGTAAGCCAAGAAATATATGACACACTAATGTCAATAAGGGATTTTAAAGTTTGTGTGTAAAAAGTGATCGGCGGACCCTGAACAGTTAGGAACTGCTCAGCGGCCTAAGCGCCGGCCTAAGCGGGTAAATAAACGGGCTAAGCGAAATTCTATCAAGGCAGAGGTTGACATCCTAAAACTTAGACGACGCCTAAACGACTTAGACGATCTGCTCATTTGAAGGTAAAAACATAACCAGGCCCAAATCTATTACCTTGCGTCCAAGTACCAACGCCGTGTTGTGCTGTAAATTGCAATTTGTATGTATGTTTGTGGTTATTTGTTGCCAAGGGAAAGTCAACTTTTGTGCTATGGGATTCGATTCCTATTCCCCACTTCGCTCCTCCCTCGGTTGCTACCCAAACCCATTTTGCATGCGTCCAAGTCGTTGAACAAAGGGAAATTTATTTGTTGTTTTTGTTATGACGCAACGGATGAATTAATAGTGTTATCCAAATTGGACTATCCCCATGTATGTGATAAAAGGAATATGTTGGGTACTTCAAGTTGATAAATTGTAGAACTACATTCTTATTTAAATTGGTTGATAATTATTTCTCGAATCGGTATGACATATTCTAATACTCTCCCTCAAGTCCAACTAGATAAACCCTATTGGATTTGAATAACAATGCCTAAATTGGGTCAAACCTCCATGAGCCTCCCACACATGGGTACAATCACTCCGGGCTCCCCTCCGGAAACAAACTCGGGTCTCAGGCCGCCCGTTTTGATACCATGTTAGAAAACCGACCTGATCCCAATCCTGGCTCGAGCCTCGTGTGCGCAGGTGCGCATGTGTAGGTCAACTTAAAGAAGAAGATGTGTGCTAGTCTTATTAAAACCTTGAGCTCATGATGATAGACTGTAATACCGCATTCATATTTAAGTTGATTGATAATTATTTCTCTAATCGGTATGGTATGAGATATTTCAATATAAGCACCTTAATTGGGTACATATGCGACATTTGGAACGGACAAAGTGTGTTCAATTATGTGATCGTCATCTCGAAAATAGCTAAATAAGCTCAAATTATTATTATTATTATTTTGTTATTGATAGCCTCAAATTAAATGATAATTTTTCAAAAACGACTTGGGTTAGTTTAATGTCTTTTTTTCTCCACTTGAGGGGGGGAAATTTTGGATACATTCATGCGCAATGGGGTGTTGTGTTTGGAAAGACTTGTGGCGTCAAGGATGACAGCATCAGCATGAAATGGAGAGGAAGTAGAGTAGTTTTAAAACACTCGTCTGTCTGTAATATGGATAATTATGTCCTCCTGCTATACAGGGACGTTAAAAGATATCCAGATGGTCGGTGATATCACAAAAAAGCGACAGTTTTAGGTCATTTTCTTAACCTTCTTTTTTGATAATTCAATATATTGGTATTAAAAAGAAGGGTTTAGAAAAAAATACAAAAATAACGACTATAAAGATCCAACGGAAACCTAGTCTTTTCTCAAATCTCCCCAGCCGCCGGTGGATTCAACGAGTCCATAGGAAGCAACGGCGGACCCCCAGCCAGCGGCAGCATGAGAAATGGCAGCCGCCGTACCCCCAGGAGCCCACTTGACTTCGACGCCCGATAAATCGTTCGCATCGATTCTAAAACAAACCCAAAATTGTCAGCAACTGTACCGAAATGGAAAGGCGAGCCGGAGATCGAATTCTCTGAGGAATCAATTTTTTTATCCATCAGTCCCTTTCCAGAATGCCCTAATCGGTAAGTTTAGTTATGGTAGACCTTCAATAGATATGATCCGTAAGGCCTTCACTGAAATTGAATTGAAATCAGAGTTCTCGGTCGGACTGATAGACCAAAGGCATTTTCTCCTCCGATTTCAAAATGAAGAGGACAGAAGACGTATATGGCTAAGAGAATCGTGGTCCATCCAAGGCTAGACGATGAGGGTTTTCAAGTGGACGGTGGACTTCCGAAATGATGCTAAACCATACATTGCGCCGGTATGGATCTCCTTCCCAAACCTCCCCATATATCTGTTTGATAAAGAAAGCATAGGGATGGGAGCAGCAATGATAGGAGTTCCGATAATGCTAGATCAATCAACTGTTACACTGAAGCGACCTAGTGAAGCACGGATATGTGTTGAACTAAACCTTTTGGAAGAACCCCCCAGGCGGGTGTGGCTAAAAAGGAATGGGCAGCGAATAGAGCAAGAAGTTAAGTATGAGTATATCCCACCTTACTGCCAGAAGTGTATGAGGAAAGGCCACACAGAAAAAGATTGCAAATTTGGCTTACCAAGGAACACTAATCTGAAGAAGGATGAAGAAGGTACAGCCCCGACCAGCAACACTGCGGTGCAAACAGAAGTAAAACGGGACAATCCTCAACAACCAAAGCAAGTTTACCAAGAAAAATCAAGGCCAATAGTTGACAGAGCTTCAAAAGCAGCGACCAGATTCCTAATGAAGAAAAAAGGCAAGGTAGTTTATAGACCAGTACAAAAACAAACTGAACAACACTACCCTTCCTCAAGCAACCTCCCGATGAGGATGGAGGTAAGATGTGATGAAACCAGAAAGGGAAGGCTTCGACATCAGGGACAGGAAAGGAGGGAATCAGCAGGAACGATTCCCTCAGCCGGTAAGTCTGCTAACTCGAATGATATAGGACAAGATTTGACTGCTGATAGGCCCGTACTAGTTCAGGAAAGAGCCAAATCTCCACCAGATAATCAGATAACTGTGGAAGAGGACCTAAAAATAGTACCTCAGAACTCTAACCTGCTGGAGAAGGGCAACGTAGACAACAGTTATAAGAATAGGGCACCAGAAATAGGAAATATCTCTAAGGATGTTATAGCAGTTTGGAACTAATGCAGGATAGCATTAACTGTGCAAACTCGCAAATAGAGTAAAAGACCACCTACAATGAACTTAGTAAGCATAGTCAACTCAATGCTAATGTCCCTGCATATATCCCTGCACAAACCCTGATTCAACTGAACTCTAATGAACCAAAAAGTCATGGTATGATTCTATCGGAGCAAGTAATTAATCAAGCAATTCAGAAATTATATCAAAATGTCAATGAGGGGTTGACCTAGTGATTTTAAGAGTGACGATTGCACTCAAAGGCCATGGGTTCAAATCCCCTCAGCGACATAAGCTTGTCACATATGACTTACCTCCCTACTGTGGTTTGCAGGCTATTGCGGCAGGGCATTGGGTTTACATACCTCGGTAGGGTTCCCTACGTTTTCAAAAAAAGAAATTATACCAAAATCATCTAGAAACAGTAACAGGCATAGTTAAAGAATTATTATCAGGGCAGAGTAGTGGTAAAGGACCAGAGGTTTCCGTAGATGAGTCTCAGGACCGAGAAGCAGTAATAAACAAACTCATTTGGCTCACCAAACATTACCTCACCAGTACCTAAACTCCTAAGTCAAGATAACAAGAAAACAACATCTAGAACGGGCTCCAAATCCAAACGAGGAGGATTAAGTAAAAAAACTTGTAGGCATATAGCTCAACAAGAGGGAGTAGAAACAAAAGATGATAATGAACCAGTAGTTCTCACAGGGCCACTAGTAACAGCTAATACTAATTCAACAATTGAGGAGCTGGAGAGTGAACTAAACTACTCAAAACCAATCCCAAGCGATGAACTAATACCTATTAAATCTATAATAGTTGACTTAAGGATTGGATTCCCCTCCTCAGCCACGGTTCTAAACACCATGTCAGAAAATGAAGAGAATAAGTCACCTGCAAAGAGTAACAAACTATGGCAAAGTGAAGCAGAACAAAGTGACTCCGAAGAGGAACTTACCATTTATAAATCTAGGAGGTTCAAAAAATCACAAAAAAAAGAAGGAAGTTAAATCCCGAGAGGATTACTTAATCAACAAACAAGCTCCAGAACCTGTTAAACTCAACTTCAGATACCCAAAGAGAAATATAGTAAAACAATGACAAAAGGATTAATCTGGAATATCAGAGGAATAGGCAATATCCCATCTAAGAGGCAATTACTTAGATTAGTGAAATTGCATAATTTAGAGCTCATAATTCTATTAGAGCCGAAAGTGAGGAAAGAAAAGC
The DNA here is from genome assembly GCA_025802335.1 of Pinguicula primuliflora. Classification (NCBI taxonomy): domain Eukaryota; kingdom Viridiplantae; phylum Streptophyta; class Magnoliopsida; order Lamiales; family Lentibulariaceae; genus Pinguicula; species Pinguicula primuliflora. Next base: position 5,557 of record JAOYMZ010042919.1, on the reverse strand, counting down.
TAAATTTCCTAATGAAGAAGATCAATTTTGCAAACGGTGTAGCTAACTGTGCTGGAACAATTTGGATTGTGTGGAAGCATACTATTAAATGTTCTGTCTTTATCGATCATCCACAAGTGTTAATTATGCAGGCCCAATTTAGTACAGGAACAGACCTCTGTTATATAGCAGGGGTATATGCGAGCTGCCATAGGAATGAGCGAAAGGATCTCTGACAGATATTGAGGCAGGTTTGTAATGTGGTCACAGAGCCAATGCTAATAGGAGTGGATTTCAATGGGGTATGTTTAGCAGAGGAAAAGAAGGGAGGGCAACTTACAAGCAACATCTAATTTCATAGGGGCAATCCAGGATTGTTGCCTAACGGATGCAGGTTTCACCGGCAACAATTTTACATGGCACAACAATAGAAGGAGGGCGGAAAGAATCTTTAAGAGGCTGGATAGGGTGCTGATATCGGAGAGTTGGTTAATAGAAGCCCCACAGATAAACATTTCACATCTAAATCGTGTATGTTCAGATCATGCTCCGTTGCTCATTGAGATGAAAGCGCCATTACCTCGGGGTCCCAGGGAGATTTCAATTCCACAAATTCTGGTTATCTCACCCAAATTTCAGCAGATTAGTAATGGATAGTTGGTCCCAATCGGTCCAGGATGCTAACCCTATCCGTGATTTCTATGGAAAGCTGAAGAAGTTGCGCAACAAACTCAACGAGTGGAATAAAAAAGTCTATGGGAATATCTTCGAGAACATATGGAGAACAGAGGAGCAGATAGTTGAACTGGAGAGAACATGCGACCAAACTGGCTTAGAGGAAGACTACCAAAGATTAGCTCAGGCGTAGGATCAGCGCAAAGAGCAATTACTAGCAGAAGAGATATACTGGAAGGAGAGATCTCGTGTCAAATGATTGAAGGAGGGAGAAAGGAACATAGCATTTTTCCATAAACTGGTCCGGATTAGGCAGAAAAAAGTCTCAAACCTCTCACTCCCTACAAGAAATGGCATAAACTTGACTGCAGATGAAATTCCAAAAGTCCTGGTGGAACACTTCACAAATCAACTAACAGCAGAAGAGACAACAGACTCTCCTAGACTACTGAACAATATCCCTAAAATTGTTACTGAGCAATTGAACATAGAGCCGACAGAGTGGCCAGAGGTCGAGGAAGTGAAAAAAGCAATCTTTGCTTTAAACGATGAAAGTGCTCCAAGGCTGGATGAGTTTTTCGGTGCTTTTTACCAGAGCTGCTGGTCTATCATAGAAGAAGATCTAATGAGGGCTGTTACCGTTTTCTTTGCAGGGAATGAACTCCCCAGAGAAGCTAGAACAACATTCCTCTGCCTAATTCCTAAAGTGGACAACCCAAGCAGTATTTCAAATCAAAGGCCAATAAGCCTCTGCAACTTCGTGGGGAAGATTGTCACAAAGATCTTATCTACAAGATTAGCAGCTATTCTATCGAGCATCATTTTGCTAAACCAAAGCGGGTTCCCAAAGGGAAAATCCGTAACTGATAACACTTTACTTGCTCAAGAACTGTTACACTCCTTAAATAGAAGAAAAGATGGCCTAAACATAGCAATAAAACTAGATATGGCCAAGGCATTTGACTGCGTATCCTGGATGCATCTAGTTAAAGTCATCAGGGCATTTGGATTTTCTGAAATTTTTACGGATATGATTTTGGCACACTATTTCTAATAACTGGTTTTCTGTGCTTTGGAATGGACATGTACATGATTTCTTCAAATCAACAAGGGTCTCCGTCAAAGAGATCCCTTATCTCTGGCCCTATTTATAATTGCAGTAGAAGCCTTGAGCAGAGGACACAATTCCATGATCAGAGACAAGCCATGGTGTGCATATAGAATCCCAAAAGGGTGTGACACCATTTCACATTTAACTTTTGCAGACGATTTGCTGCTATTCTCCAAAGGATCTCAATGTGCCCTCCAAGAAGTATTCTCCCTTCTCATTTAGTACGAGAAGATGTCAGGGCACAAGATTAATATACACAAAAGTAGCTTTCTCATTTCGGCGGCAGCAGGGCCAGATCTGATTGATGATATCACACATTGGATAGGGCTCAAACACAGTACATTCCCTCACACTTATCTCGGAATACCTCTGTACAAAGGGAGGAAAGTAGCAAGCCTATTCTCCTCACTCATCTTGAAGATACAAAACAGACTAGAGGCATGATTTTGCAAATATTTATCCAGTGGAGGCAAGATTATTTTGCTCAGACATGTCCTTATGAGTCTGCCAATATACCAGTTTATGGCGATGGCTCCAAACAAAACAACCATTTAGAGAATTGAAGCTATATTCGCCAAGTTCCTTTGGGGTGCTGAAGAAGGCCACCAGAAAAGGCATTGGGTTTCTAGGAAACGCATGTGCCTCCTGACAGAGGAAGGAGGATTGGGATTTAGATGTCTGCAAGATATAAGCACAGTAGCATCAATGAAACTATGGTGGCAGTTTCGCCAAGGAGAATCACTGTGGTCCCAATACATGCCCAACAAATATGGCAACAGGCCGGACCATCACGTAGCACCAACTGGAGTACTCTGCTCCCACATCTGGAGACATATGATGAGTTTGAAGGACATCGTGGTTGCAAACACACTATGGTTCGTGGGCGATGGAGCAGTTGTGAGCATGCCGTGGGATGCTTGGTTCCAAAGGGAGCCGCTGGGGTAGGTTTTCCACACAAGTCAAAAAAAGGTAGGAGAGCTAATACATAACCAGCAATGGCAATTGCAAGAATCTGACCTACCCACAGACGTTCAAGCTAAAATCAGAGACACACCACAATACGAAGGCAATGATCCACAAGTATGGACCCCAGCTACGGATGGCCAATTCAACTTCAACTCTGCATGGAGTGTGATCTGCCATAAAGCACCTGCACGTACCAGAATCTATCAAGATGCAGAAATCTCTTTTGCTCAGGTGGAGAAGCAAGTGCTAGATCTGGTAAGACATACAGTAGCTGCTGCTAAGCTGGCCAAACCACGCACCTCAGCAGAAACGACGATCACTAAAGCTCTGACTTTAAACTTACCTAAGTGTGCGGCTCCTCCAAGAATTGTACCAGTTTGGCATCACCCAGATCCGGGAGAAGAGATTTTAACATTGGCAATATACAAGCATCCTACAGGAGGGAAAATAGGTCTGGGCGGAATTCTATCGAACCACAATGGTGAACTGCTGGAAGGCTTCTCTACAGCTTTAACTCCAAAGCATCCAACAGGACTGGAAATACTACATTTCAAGATCTACTTTTGTATGCCCAAAAATTGGACGAAGATTCATATTGAAGTGGAGCATGCAATCTTCTCCTTATTCGCTGGAGCAAGATGCCCCTGGCAATATTACTGGATGTTCTCTAAGCTAAAAAGGTTGCTTAACGAGAATAAGCACATATCTCTGAAGAAATCAGTGCGTGGGTCACCGATTTCTGCCTCACCACTAGCAAAGTGGGGGTACGAATCCGATTACCATAATTTTTATACGAAAGGGGAGACCAGAGCTGTTCTCACTGGCTAAAGGAATGCCTAAATGCTATTGATCCAGCCCAGACAGTTAGGAATAGGTACAGACACATAGATAGACACTCACGTGAGGGAGGCACACATTCACACTCTATGTAAAAGACGCAAATCGAGTGTCATACTCTTTTTCCTCTTCTGAATTTACCTCTTACCCCAGAGATTTGCTAGAAGAGGTTTTGAGGAAGCGGGACGATTTACCCTCTTCACTTAGCGGGGTTCGAATGGATGAGAGTTATCCTATGTTAGTCCAAACGTATAGAACCTAGGGGGTTTACAGGGTAGGTCATATTTTCTTTTCCTAGGTTTGTCACACACTTAGGCTCATTAATGGAAGGAAAGTTCCTCAATGATCCACAACAGAACATGGCCGGAGACATACTGCACTGTCTCTACATTGCAGCTGGATGATCATGTTTCAGTAACCTGTTAGAGCCAGCCGATGCGCATGACCTAGGAGGCTGCTGGTTCAGATCGTCAGGAGCTCAAGAGTTATAAGAAGCTATTCCAATCTAGGAACTAAAGGAGCAGGGCAGCAAGACATCTGAGATTTCACATTCGGCAGACCTCCAGAAGAAGTAGAAGAAAATAGCAATAGAGAGTTTAGAATACAAAGGTATAAGAGCAAAACTTTGTACTTCATCGTTCTAAAATTAATGAGACTCTTTTGGGGGGGTTAAAAAAATGAAAAAAGAAGAGGGTTTACATAATTATAGCCTTCCTCCCCAACCTGATTTTCTCGACATTTACATGCTTACATGCTCGTCAGAATTGGGGAGGAATCATCATCCAAAATTCTGCCTAATCAAAAATCACATTCTTCTTCTTTTCTCTGATCTTATACCAAAATTACAATTGGAATTGGATAGTTCTTGCAATGACATCAATTCTTATCTCCTTGCCGCGCTTTTTTGATAACTTGGTTACTCATCCAGGTTATTTATTACTATACCTCTTAATTATGAGGTTTATATGCTCAGTACTTGAATTACTCTATAATCAAAGACGACAGTTTTAGGTTATTACAATTATATTTATCCTTATAACTTTTATGAGTATTTTGCATAACTCCATCCTACTACTTTTTTGTTTTTAAAACGGATTTTTTTAATAAAAAAATTAGAATGACATTTTTGAAATTATATTAAACTAATAACTAAGTTAAAAAATAAAATTGTCCTTATTTTTATCCATAAATAAAGTTGAATTTTGTAATCTATTATTAATTTTTGAATGACATTTTTGAATTAATAAAGTTATCTATTATTAATTTTGTAATCTATAATTAAAATTGAATTTAAATGATTAAGAATTTTTGCATGACAATGTTAATTTTAAGAGTAAAAATAAGCAGTATAAGAATTAAGAAGTAAAATAAGAAGCATAATACGGCCTTGTTTTGCGTAGATGTTTTTCTACTTCTCCTTTTAAGTCTAGTAATTCTTCTTCTACTTTTTTATTTTCAGAATGGATGGTGTTTTGCATAAGTTATTAAAATATTACTATTTAAAATTTAATTGTAATTATATATTATAAAACAAATCATAGATTACTAAAATAATTTTTATTTAACTAATTAAGGATGAAAATAAGGGCAATTTTGTCTTATATATTGTGTCATAGTTACTTTGCTATGATTACTCTGCAGGAAGTGATAGAATAGTAAAAAATTGGTAAAATAACTACATTACTCTTAATTTAATCCCCGTTCAGTAGGCATGATTGAACGATTTGCTAAGGCCAACCGCTGATCAGAAAACCTAGGAATGGATCCAAATGGAAGCAGTATTCATAAATTCTACAGAACTCATACCTGCAGTTTTCATAACCAAAACAAACAAAAAACCAAAGCATAAGTTCAAACAGAACGTCAGAAGTTCAACAGACCATAAGCAACAATTCGTCAACAACACAACAAAAGTAACAACAGTGCATCAACAACAGACAACACACGCAACAGAGATCAATTTTTATTTGGAAGATCTTCGAAAAGGAG
>JAOYMZ010042908.1:0-14988 GCA_025802335.1 Pinguicula primuliflora | reverse complement strand
CCAGCTTGGCACTAACTTTACCATACAAAATTATTCGAGAGCCGGATGGTCAAATATTAAATTACTATTCACCATATTTTTCAAATTAGTCTGACACCAAACAGATTAAAAGATTGGTTTGAATAATGCTATTTGTATCCTTTTTTGGTATTTTATTTTTAAATTCCATGATATAGCAAATATTACAACCACTTAATAAAAAAAACCACACATAAAAAGTATGGTTGTGATGTTTGCTACATCATGAAATTTAAAAATAGGGTCCCAAAAGAGGGTACAGTAGCATTACTAATTATTTAACAAATAAGTATAATTCCATTAATAAATAAGTATATTTACAAGATTGTGTCCCAAAAAGTATAATTATTTAACAAATAAGTATAATTTCATCAATTTTTCAACGGGCAAAATCTATCATTTGCATTGCCCGTGCGGCCGTGCCTCTCTATCCCAATCCGAGCTAGTATAACCGTTAAAAGGTTTTTCATTCTTCCGAGCTCCCACAATTTGTGTTTTATCCGAGTCATTGCTTCGTATCTTGTGATCATCTTCTGTTGAAATATCGCTTATAATATTGAAAGGTGTGGAATTGGACACAGGCGTAAGCACCACGATGCATTGAAATGTCCAAGTTATTCAGAATTTGTGTAGTACGTCTTCCTACATGTCTTCATCTTCATTTATGGAAGCTGAACATTCAGCCCCACCTACCACGTTTTTTCAGTAATCCAGTGATATTTTCTCGAGTCCCACTGACAAGTTTCATACACAAGAATTTTTTCCATTTTTTATCATGTTTATCAATTATCTGTAAAAATAGAAGAAAAATATTAATTTGTATTCTCCGACGATCGAAAAATCATAACGGTAGTTGGGGTTGACGAGAATGAGTGTAATTACATTAGTTGATGGTTTAGTATCAACGTTTATTATGGTAAACTTAAATATATTCGATTTTTGATTTATTTTTAAAGATGGAAGTTTTGCAATTCTTTTTTTTTATAAGATTACTTTTCAAAAATAAATTTTTCATATGTTACTTTTGCAAACAAACTCTTCTCCAAAGCTCGCAAAAAGACAAAACATAGAGTCGATCACACAATAATGAAAATAACACTTTGAAGCCCAATCAACATCATGCGAGATTAAAATGTTTTGATCGAATTCAACTAGCTCTAACTGGTTAGCTGTTTAATTTCCAATAATATGATATCTAAAGAATTAGAAAATAGAAGTGTTTTTTTTAAATAGAAGTGTTTATTACTTCATTACACACAATATGGGTCATTTATACAAAGTATGTAGAAAGACCAAAATGACCCTAATTAATATAACACTCCCCTTATTAGGGGTGAAAATTACAATATGCTGTGCTTATTACAGGATAGTTGAAATACAAATACTTCTTTTGGGATAAGCATGATGAGTCGAGGTCGTGTCAATTACTTTGTTTGGAGCACGAATGGTGTTTCTGCCTTGTCGAATCGCCTGAAAATGCAGAGCATGAAAAGACGTGATGTATTAATACCGACGAAGAATATATTGTAAAATTGAAAAAGGCCTGAATGCTGATTCTGGGTTCACGACGCATACTACAATTGATAACAACCTCATCCTCATGAACTATTCTTCATTTTGTTGCTAGCTTGCAAAAATAAGAATGTCGAATCGTCAACGACACGTTGTTTCCCTCATTCCCGCGCACGATGTTGCAGCATCCCATATGCCCACGCACGCTGACGTTGCAGCTGCCCTTACTCCCACGCACGTGAGAAGTCATCGTCCTCACTCCATCCCCAGTCGTCATTGCCTTGGATGAAGACGACGAAAAGGAAGATGAGGAGGATGAAGACGACGATGATGATGATCAAGATGACGACGAAGAAGATGCTTATGATGGTTACAATAACGAAGATGATAATTATGATGAAGACCACGACGGCGAAGTTGACGAAGAGGACGCTAAGAAGGAGGAGAATGACGAAAATGAGAACTCCTATGAAGGTGATGAAGACGTTGATGAGCTACCTACCGAATATTCTGACTCGTCCAATGATTCATGGAGAGTGCGGTCCCCGCACTCGCGGTTTATCAAGGACTAGTCCGGCACCATCACCACCACCTACGCCAGATTCATGAATGAGTCCGGCCAGTGATGGTAGTCAATATTGGTAACAAACATCTTGATAGTAAGTAATCGTTCTACTGATTTAAATTAAAAATACACGGTGGTACTTCATATAGCGATTTATGAGCTTTCTTAGCTTCTTCTCTTCTTTCGTCTTGATGGGAACAATATGGAGATGCATATTTCGACATGCGTACGCAGTATAGACCCTTGTGGAGTCCGGCGAGAGAAGATTGTATGCTGCGAAACAGGGTAAATTGCTACAGTAATATAGTCGGGAAACCAAAACCAAAACAATATCGAGTGAAAGAACGCAGGCCTGTCCCCTATATTTCTGACCGATGATCAAGCTTAAAATTCATCAAATTAACTACAGAATACTGTTAAAGATAGGAAGATTTTGTAAATAAGGTAATTTAACTTATTAGAATCCCGTAATTATAGGAAGAAGATGTTTTTTTAATCTATAAAGGTTATGAACTGTGAATGTAATACACACAAGGAAAATTTTCTCAATTCTTTTCTCCATATTCCGTTTCACAAATATACGTTCGTACCACACGAAATTGAAATTCGCGCATCAAAAATGCATGACACATATCTAGCTCTTAAGAATATTCTTCATAGTCAGCTAGAAGTCAAAATCAGACGTACTTTAAAAATGGAACCAGTTTAAAATTTGCACTATTCACGGCCTAGAACCGTTGAAGGCCTCTCCATCTTTTGTTATTGCATTTGACGGAAAAATTGAGCCTAGAATGGGGAAGAATAGAAGAAAAATATAGATTTATATTCTTCGACGATCGGAAAATCGTAACGGTGGTTGAGGTTGACGGGAATGAGTGTAATTACGTTAATTGGAAGTTTAGTATCAGTGTTTATTATGGTAAACTTAAATATATTCGATTTTAGATTTATTTTTGAAGATTGAGGTTATTTTGCAATTCTTTTTTTATGGTTACTTTTAAAAAATAAATTTCTCTTAAAGTTAATTTTGCGAATGACCCCTTCTCCAAAGCTCGCAAAAAGACAAAACGTAGAGTCGGTCACACAATAAAGAAAATAACACCTTGAAGCCCAATCAACATCATGTGAGATTAAAAAGTTTTGATGGAATTCAACATCTCTAACTTGTTAGCTGTTTAACTTCCAATATAGGGATTGAGGGTCGATATATATACTTATAAAAAATATGATATCTAAAGAATTAGAAAATAGAAGTGTTTATTACTTCATTACACACAATATGGGTCATTCATACAAAGTATGTAGAAAGACCAAAATGACTCTAATTAATATCAACACTCCTCTTATCAGGGGTGAAAAGTATCAAATAAGCCATTCTTGTTATAAAATTAGGTTAAGTATATCGAGCTAAGTCCTTTATTAAGACAGTCCAATACTTGATCTCTTGAGCCCACATGTCTCAGCTTTAACAGTCCACTATCCAACTTTTCCTTCATAAGGAACATGTCAATCTCTCCATACTTAGTTCTATCATGCTGCACAAGATTGTTTGCAATACTAATTGCAGTCTGATTGTCACATCATAACATCATATTGGTCCCTTGCTCCAACTTGAGCTCTAAAAATAATAGCTTCAACCACAACATCTCAGCAACTCCTACAGCCATGGCTTGATATTCTACCGTTGTCGATCTTGCAACCACATGTCTTTTATTGCTCTTCCATATGCCTCATAAAAATATGCAATATCCTGAGGTCGACCTCCTGTCATTAGCACAACTCGCCCAATCAGCATCGTAGAATTCCTCAATGTCTAAATGACCACTCTTCTTGAAGATCAATCCCTTTCCAAATGCATTCTCAAGGTATCTTGGTGCACAACATTCATGTGATGCTTCCTAAGGATCATGCATATATCGATTCACTACACTTACAACAAATGATATGTCAGGGCGATTGTGAGTCAGATAGATCAATCTACCCACCAATCTCTGATATCTCTCTCGATCAACTGATTCTCCATCATCTGCTCTCAACTTGACTTTCTGATCAATATGTGTGATTATTGGCTTACATCCTACTATTCCAGTATTTTCTAATGTATATTTCCTCAGTGAGAGAAGCACCCCTCTGCTCCATATGCTATCCCCACTCCAAAAAAAGTAAATAATAAGGCATGCAATACCTCTCACGCTCCTTTTTAAGAACAACGTGTGGTCAGAGGTGCTTTACATGTATCCTTATTATTCCATCATGATGATGAACCTCCCAAACAAGTCTCTAGGAGATTGGTTCAAGCCATATAAAACTTTCGTCAACCAGCATGCCTCATAGATCAAGAAATTTTGTGATAAATCAAGTGACCCTTCCATATACACTTCCTCTAGATCGCCATGAAGAAAGCATTTCTTCATGTTAAACTGATGAAGAGGCCAATCAATATTAGCTGCAATAGAAAAAGAACACGAATATTATCTACCTTTTGCCATTAGTGAGCAGGTTTTCGAGTACTCAAAGTCGCACGTCTTAGTATAACCTTTCACGACAAGTCGAACCTTGTAGCACTGACAGTTCTGTTTGCTCTCCTCTTGATAGCATACACTCATCTCCATCACTTTTCATGTGGCAAGGTACACTTCTCTCATGTGTCCCCCTTTCTTAGTGCCTTCATCTCAAGTCTCATCACCCCACACCACTCTGGAATCTCCATCATCTCCTCCACACTCGGAAAGATATCCCCATCATACAATACACCTAAAAAGATTTTGCAGTCTTTGTGTGTCTCCCCCTCACGAGGTCAGACGCATGCTATCACTTAGGGACCTTTACATGGTCCGTAGTGATTCTCTTCGCCTTTTGTCCATGACTCTTGCACTGCAGAAGTATATAATGAGTAGTCTCCAACCCAAAGTGTTAAATCTCAATCTTTCTATTCCACCCTTTTCCCACCCTCTCTCACATAGTGGTGGGTCTCATATGCTGACATGTGGAACCAACACAAATGTTATGTGAGTGGGGGTGGGAAAGGGGTGGGATTTAACACCTCTATTCTCCGACACAGATAATACATTTGCATGTTCTGACTAGTTACAATGTTACTAATTGGGTTGATTGTCCAGTTGCTCTCTGGCTATTGTGTATTTTTCGGTGATAACTAGCTCAATTGATCACCAAACGACAAGTTAAAATATCTTGGACTAGTGCTGAAAGTTGAAACAGAATATTTTTATGTTGTGGTAATACCTATGTGGTTGGTGAGTTAACCTTCTATTTGAATTCGAGATTCCTTGCCTTGTTTTTTATTATCTATTGTGTTTTTTTGATAGTGTTCAGGACCGCTATAGTGCACCCCTCCTTTGCACTGTTTTCGCAATGCATGAGCACAGAAATACACACACCTATATTGTTGTGCATGTGTGGGCCCCACTCTCAATATTGTGAGAGAGGGAGTTTTTTTTTTTGGATAGGTAGTGAGAGAGGGAGGTGTGCTATATCAGTTTTGGATAATATTAGCATTGTGTACCTCTTCGTTAACCTGGTGCAACATCAGCGCACGAAGCAGGCTTAGCAGACAATCGTTTTGCGAGACCGCTATAGCGCACCCCTCTTTTGCACCGTTTTCGCACTCGCATAAGCTGAGAAACACACACACCAATGCTGGTGTGTATGTACTTGTATGGGTAGCCCTTTCAATATTGTGGGAGAGGGGATGTGGGCTCACTGCTTTCAAACTGTGCACTATATTAGCTTGGACCATTTTATTCGAGGGACTACGCGAAGAAAAGGATGCAATAATGTGCATCAAATAAAGTAGTGTTGTACGATAACTTTATCTTATATATGTATGTAAACTAGTTTTGTATATCGATTTGAGTACATAAATGAATAGAATGCCGAAGCCTATTTTGAGCATTCTTTCACAATCCCACAAAAGAGACTCCACGAAGAAAAGGATCAAGAAGATTTCTTCATCCCTATCAGTTGAATCATAAATATGTATCGCGTGTTCGCAGCAATTTGTTTGTACATGTGACTATTGCAGGGCAGCAGTATCCGTAGCCTCACCTCCTTTGGAAGTTTATGTACTTGATACCAGCAAGAAAAACAAGACCGAAAAGGATCACCCAAGTGACATGTACCACTGCAACAACTCCAAGAAAATCATGCTCAAATCCCATGAAGCTGTGGAGATATTCATTCAATGGGATATCACCAATTCCTGGTACTTGGATTGGATTGCTCGTGTCTCCAACCTGAGACGTAACCAGGCCGTATATAGTCCAGGAAACCGGACAACACCAATAATACCAGCTCAACCATGGGGGAAGTTCCTGAAAAAACATGAAGCAGTTTAGCCATCATATCCCTCACAACACTCTTACTTTCAGTTATATAATGCTTTTGATGAACTTACTGCTTTAGGAATAGTCAAGCCCATGAACAAGTTCCAAATGATGATGAGGAACGACATGGCGACCGCAGCGAACGGATAACTTGGGGTGAGTGATACGAACATCATCCCGCATACAGTTAAGCAGAGGAAGCTCATGTATAGGAAAAAATAGAACCATAAGAACTTCTCCAATTTCCATTGGAACCCAATCATGGAGTAGAGGATAAGAGAAATTATAAATGATTGGATTCCGTTGTAAATGGCCTCAATGGCAACCTACAGGACATATCAGAAAATGGGAATTGGTTCAGATCAGATCAGATCAGACACACTTCCGCTCAACTAGTTAGTTATATGTAAAGTAGGTTTCGGTTCTTCTTACTTGGGCTAATGCATATGCCGAAGCTGAATACATTCCCGCAGCCTTATCGCGGTAAAAGACATTTCTTTCTATACCCACAACTGGCTGGACAGAAACAGAATTCAATCCGCCAATAAACAGGACAGTGCAGGTCAAAACCCCAATTAGGTTCAACAAATCTTGTTGTTTATACCTGACAAACAAATCACCGAAAGTGAGATCGTGAATAAGTACTATACTATACGTTACACATGCTCTTTAGAACTTACATTTTGTACCCTTTTTGCCAGAATACGAGGCCGAAAAGAATGCCAATAATCATCGTCAAAAGGAAGCGTAAGGAATTATACTGTGGATTTCTCCAGTAAGAGAAATATTGTTTCCAGAAACAAGCTTTATATTGATTAAGGACGGACTGAGCATATCTAGTTGGGAAGTAGAGATCTTGGGACCCGAGCGATGGACTGCTGAGTTGCATGATCAGGTCTTGATTTCTCCTGCGAGGACGAGAATCTAAGATAAACAATGGAAGGTACGATTACGAAAGCAGCAAGTGGAACAACAAACTTGTAACTCCTTTACCTGTAAAGATCTGAGTTTGCATAAACTTCAGCAAAGTCTACATTCAGTTGATCCTCCATGGCCGGGGAGCTGATCTCTAGCATCCAAGTGGCTGGATTATAGCCTTGTTTGATCTTCGGAACTCCAGATACGGACTGTGGAATAGAGGAATGTTCAGTTTCCAGCAACAGGAAGGATGTTTCTCAACAATCAGAACTACTTACTTGAAAGTGTTCTATTAATTGGGCAGCGTGATGACCAAGAGGACCACCGTAAATGACTTGTCCTCCTCTCTTCATCAACAAAAGCTGCAAAACAAGCACGACCATGCATGTGATATTCCAGTTGAATCCTTTGAAAACATGATGCGGAAGTTCTGTGTTTAGTCAAAAAAGTACCTCGTCAAAAGCTTCAAATATATCGATGTTGGGTTGGTGAATGGTGCACACAACTGTTCGTCCTGTGTCCACGGTATCCCGGACCGTTCGCATTACTATTGCTGCAGCTCTAGCATCAAGGCCTGATGTAGGCTCATCCATGAAGATTATGGAAGGATTAGCAACGAGTTCTACTGCAATGGTTAACCTCTTTCTCTGTTCTGTAGACAAACCATTCGTGCCCGGAAAACCAACCACAGCATTTCTCAACATCTTCAATTCAAGCAACTCAATCACTTCCTCAATAAACATCTAATACAAGAGGAATGCAAACAGGTTGAGAAATTTTCACCATCACCGGCTAAAGTATAAAGGAGCACCATGTAGATTGCTGTAAAAGACATACCCTTCGAGTTTCATTGCTGACATCTGGAGAAAGTCTTAACCACGCAGAGTAGACAACAGACTCATACACTGTAACATGAGGTGAATGGATGTCAGTCTGCTCACAGTAGCCACTCACACGACAAAAAGTTTCTTGATTCTTTGGATAACCAGAAACGAAGATTCTTCCTTCAACGTTTCCACTTGTTTTCCGTCCCGCCAGAACATCCATTAAGGTGGTCTTACCGGCACCTGTTACACCTACCAATGCCGTCAGAACTCCAGGTCTGAAAGATCCACTCACGTCTCTCAACAGCTGTAGTTTATTCACTTGTATCCCTTCCCTCTTCATCTCCTAGAGAGTAGAAAACTACTCACAGATCTGGGATATTACTATTTTATAGTAAAATCAAAAGAAAAATTATAATTTTACTTACAGCAGGCATATCAATGCAATAGTTGACATGATCAAATGCTAGTGACAAGGGTGTAAATGGGAGCACCATTCCTCTTTTTGAAGTCGGAGTCACTGCTTTCTTGGCAGGGTAACCTATTTTGTTCTCACTGGCATCATCATCCACGATGACAGACTTTGAATCACTAAAAGCTACATAAGTTGCGCAAAAATAATTTAACAGGGAAAAGATTCAATAATAGTTAAGTGGAAAGATGAGGAAGAAACCATCTTACGATTTAGGTAAGTTAATGCTATGATGGAGCAAATGCTGAAGAAGACTGAAAATGCAAATAGAGCACCGACACAAATCCAGTACATGTATTCCTCCAGAAACATTCCCCTCAACTTCAGTAAAACCTTGCCAACCGTAGGTTCTGGGAACCGTGGAATGAAAATTGGCTGAGAAGAAACAAATGCAATGTTAAGGCAACAATCAAGAAAGAAATCAATATTTTAGCATCTTGATGCTGTAATAGGTGTAGCCGAGTAGCATATGAACCATACAGTGTCCCATCTCTTGTCAAGAAATTCGTTGATGGCTATAGCATTCTGGCTGTACGTCATCGGAGAAATATAAAAACCCCAAATCATCCATGGTCTGATGTCATCTGATGATAAGAAGAGATATATGGAGGTGATGAAATTCTTATAAGAGCAGCTTACTATAACGAGAAGATTTTTTTTACCTTTTGATATAACAAATCCGCCAACGATGGCGGCGAAGGCCATAGTGAAGGTACCAAATGCGCTGGCCATGACAGCTGTTCTTGAAAGTGTAGCGACTAATCTGAATAGTGATAAAGCCGCTTGATGAAGGGCAAACAATGCCAAGAATTGGCGGAAGAACCTGGAAAATATAAACAGAGATAGATTAGTGTAGACAACCAAGTTATAGTGTACCACAAAAAATAGTGGAAAGATCGTATTTTGAATAAGTATACCTACTAGCTTCAGGAGCGAATCCAATGGTATAATAGGTCAGAATAGTCCAGATGGATGATTCCATGAAAGAAAGAGCGATCCTAAGAAGCCAGATTGGTAAAGATAAAGCCCAAGCAGGGTAAAATCGAGCATCCCTTTGTTTGTAGAACAGGGGAAGTCTAAGAGCCATCAATGAAAGCTCTGTGGTGCAACTAAACATGATGGTAACCACACTGAAAAACACGGCACCGTAGAAATGTCCCCCACTAGTTATTTGGCCGGGTTTCTTCTTCGTTCCCAAGAAGACTGTGAATGCTATGATGGAGATTATGGTTATCTGAACGGCCTTAAAGATATACAGGATGAAGTTGCGTTTCGTCAGAAGCCATTCTCTTGACAAGCACGCTTTGAAGAGCTCAATATTGGATATCCCATAATTACGAGTGAGCAACACGCCGGGAGGAGCATTATTTTTATCGAAAGGGACTGAAAGTTCATCGAATAGCTTGAGCCCAATGTGGAAAGAATTGAAGTGCTCCACAAACTCATCAACTGTTACATACCGGTAAGCTTTGTCCTTTTTGAACCAGTACTGCTCTTGATCTTTAACTGAACTAATTTCCTGCAAAAAGTCTGCTACCCCCTTACTCTCCGGGCACTTAAATCCAGCACTCTCAAAAAATTTGAGGACGTTTTGTCTCGGACCATGATAGATAGCTCTTCCTTCAGAAAGAAGAATAATGTCATCGAAAAGCTCAAAAATCTCGGGTGCAGGCTGGAGAAGGGATATTATCATCGTCTTGTCCATGATCTGAACCATCTGTCTCATGTGGTTGATGATCTTAAATGTAGTTGCACTATCTAGACCATTTGAAATCTCATCCATGAAGAAAACGGTTGCTGGTGACACCAACATTTCACCTAAGTGAACACAAGTAGAAGGTAAAAAATATCCAATACACTCTTGAGAACCGAAGATGGATGAAAACGAATCCGGTACCTACTGTGAGCCGCCTCTTCTCACCACCAGAGATACCCCGAATCATTTCATCTCCCACCAGAGTATCAGCACAAATATCCATTCCAAGAAGCTACAATCACAAAACATCAACATTTTGGTGGGGCTCTTTGGTCTGGATAATTTAATATAGCTTTCTTTATATGAAGAAGAAGAAGAAAAAAATAAACAGGAGAGGGACCTTAAGAACATAGTCCGTCATTAGGTTTGATTTTTGGCCGGCCACTGCTGTAGATTTTATGAATTCATCAATTTCAGGGTCAGATTTAAGTCCTTCCTCATTTTCACGCTTCAACACCTCGACAAGGAGGTCATATCCTGTTCCTACTCCTAAGCATTGTCTTGAAAAGTTCAACGTCTCTCGGACTGTCATCTCTGCATGATGAAGATCGTGTTGGCTGATATAGGCGCAAGTCCTCTGAGGAACGAATTCTGACATTTCGTGCCCACAATAAGTGATTCTTCCACTTACCTACAGAAAAAAAAAGGTTTTGAATAGGGATGGCAAGAAAAATATTTCTGTTAGAACATGGAGAAGAATGACACACCGTTAGATCTTTATCCAGTTTTCCAGCAAGAGCCTTCAAAAATATAGTTTTCCCAGCTCTTGGAGGTGCAAGAAGTAGTGTCATCCTAAATAAAGACAAGGAAAAAAGGCAAGGTAGAAGTTTAGCACATGAATCTATTTGTATTTTGGGTGTTGTCCATACACCTTTTCAATTATGATAAATTGTTCCAAGAAACATATATACCATAACATTCATGCACCAACCTGGAAGGCTTTATAATCCCGCTAACATTTTTTAGTATCTTAACAGTCCTTTTCTTTGAAGTGAAAATCTTCACTCTTTCAACAATTCCCTGTAGATAGAAAAAAAAGTTCAGATACTATCATAACTTAACACAAAGATAAGCAATACTCATGTTGTAATTTAGTTTCGTTTCTCGAACAATACTAGATAGTATATAACTACCTCTAACATATTCAAAGCAGAGTTAAGCAGAGTAGGAAGTGCCCTTGATCCGACATATGCATCTCCTTCAACCGTCAGATGTTCATAACGAACCTCAACTTTTGGCATGTCAATTCCAACTCTAACAGGAAAAAAAAAGCAGATCAGTTTTTTTTGTGTTTGTGTTTCGCATTTGAACATCATGCATGGAAAAAGAGAACAATGAGGAGGAAAAGTTACAAGATTATCCTACTCACCTATCAATTCTGTTTCTCAGCCTCCGCAGGAACTTTTCATGATCTTTCTCAACAAGTTTTAGCAAATTTTCCGTCAGTTGCTTCTTCTCCTGATGACGAGGAACTGCAAAATCACCTTCTCCATGATTAACTTGCCCATCTTGCTTCGTTAATGAATAGTCACACGTTGAAAGTTTCTCGATGGCAGCCAGCATAAGCTCCTCTCGATCATCATCTTCTCTAGCGGTTCCATGGCAAGCATCCTTCCCAGATGGTGCAGTGAAAAAGTCCCTCGCACTGGCATACTCCCAACTTCTAAAGCTGTTAGATGCCAGACTCATCCTGACAGATCCTTACATGCAAAACTCAAAGATGATTTTCAAATTTTTCAATTTTCAAAACAAAAAACTGACTCTCTCAGTTTCAGTTTCAAGATATCTTGTACTGGCGGAAAGAAGTAGCACAGGTTTGAAGGATGTAGGTATAAGTAGGTTGATGGTATGAGCTTATATAGAAGAAGAAGCAGTTTATAAACAAGTATGCATTTACACTTGTTAAGGCTGTGGCAGCTGGTGCAAGACACTCACTAGTGGTCCAACATCCCAGCCATTGCAGGCCACGTTGAAGTATCTCATACCAGTTTCATAAATAAATATCAGTCAACTTAAATAAGAATGTGGTGCCACAATCTATCAATGCGTGCTAGTTTTCTAAGCAGGCCGCATTTGGCAGAGCCACACGCGAACTAGAATTGAGTTTCAACCTTCAAACATGGCTAGTAGAAATATAGGATGACAAGAGAATAGTAAAACTTGCCTCTCTGGAGATTTCACCTGATCATGTTTGTTTAGTTTTAGTGATACTCTTCGTGTTGTCCAAAACGTACGAACATTCAAAATAAACACACCAAGGACCATTCCATAGACACGTGGGATAGGGTGCAAGGTGCTGCATGAAATGATTAAACAAAGGGATGTGGGTGGATATCTGTATCTTCCACCAAATTAATGCAATCCGCCCATTTATTAGACCCGCACCCGGCCCCATGACCACGACCCGGCCAACTTTTACAGTAAATGTGCACGGTTCTCATTCTCGAGCTCATTCCTCAACTGATAACAAGCTTAATGTAGCTGCAGTTTTAACAGAACAGAAATATATCAAAGAGGGTTGGCCTATAGTGGTCATAGGAGCGACAATTGCTCTTAGAGACATTACCTATAAAAAAACAGAACAGAGATATGTCAGAGAAGATATCTATAAATTTTTTTGTGTAATTTAAAATTGACATAGGTTACTTGTACCCAATGCATGCGTTCTTGAACTGCTGTAGTCTTGTCCAGACATGTTGGGAGGAGTAACGGAATTACCAGTAATGCAAAGAAATAGCTTACGAGCTTACAAACAAGAGTCGTGGAGAAAAATGTTTGGAGTCAAGATAAACCAACGACCCCTTTTGTCTTTCTTCACATACATTTCCATAACGAGTATCAAGACAAGAACTTGTGTAAAACGGTAGCTTCCACCCATCCACATTGTTTGTCCTATCTATCTATACAACAATTTAGCGTAGAAGGAACACACGGTGAACAGTAGAAATAGAAACGTGCAAAAGAAATTTCCAACTCAATTATTGTGCAATTTTGTCGAAATTGAAACTCCCAAAAACAACATTTCCAACCTGCTTAACTTCCAGTCAATTTGTAAAACGTTTAACTAAATTAAACAACAAACCGCAGCCCACAAATTGAACTCTTCCACTCCACTTCGTCCTCCAACCTTTCTGAATCCGTATTCAAAGCTGTGTCTGCTATGACTTTTCAAAATGATGGCGATAACCGATAATGCAGCTACGTTTGTGAAAAGGGTGCCCCTTGGTACAAGGAATGCAAAAGGGTGTGATGGCCTGATACATCGTGGTCCCTATATCGGAGCTGGGAGTTGGGGAGTTAATGGCAGCCGCCCATAGGGACTGAAATACTTACAGGAACGAATTCAGTAAAGGATAAAAAAAATACTTATTCTGGATTTCTAATCCGGATTCCGAATAATTTTGGCTAGTGGTTCTAAATTTATATTTTGATCCTGGTAGGGTATAGTTTAAAATATTTATTTATAGGGTTTAAGCTTCTTTTTTTTTAATGACAAAGTTGACGAAACTAAAACCTATAATTGATTCATGAAAGTTTTCAATACGAGGATTTCAAAAATGGTGACGAATTCTTAGCAACTCGAAGTTGAGAAAAAGTTCGGTAACCGATTTCACATTTATGTGGTGGTTTGCCAATAAAATGCACATAATCCGTTTAATTTCAAAATTACAATATATTCAAAATAGCATATTTCGGTATGGTATTTACAGTAGAATCACTTCATTACATTATAAGAATGAGAGAGTGAAAGTAAATGGATAGCTCCATGTCTCATACGACTAGTCGTCGTTCATTCATTCGGTTTTAATACGACCAATTTCGTCGTGATACCCGACTCTATAATTTCTGCACATCACATACAATGCTCTATTTTATATTGTTTGCAGATGATGCTGACTCTATTTTATAATATTGCAAATTTTTGGGAAGTAAAGGATTATCGGATATTAGAATTCCAAACGTCGAATGTAATTTAAAAGCTGCCCGAATCGATGAGAATATATTGTTCGCATCTCTGTTAGATCTCATGTACAACCGATTTGGACTCAGTAAAGATACATTTGATCTAGTTTTGGAATACAATCCCAACATGAAGTGCAACCATGCTGGGTCTACCATTTTCTTTTGTGATGATAGCGATGTTTTGTAATTTTTAGGCCAACGTGAATACGAGAATTCAATGAGACACACCTTGAAAATTATTTTGCGGTCTAAGAAGAACTCGGATGACGAGCAAGTTGATGGAATTTTGATGATTACTTCGGTCTCATGCTGAGAATTGAAAATCAGACACTCTGGATACACCTCCCGATCTGTGGTGTGCAAGAGAGCCGCCCACCACACACGGAACAAAAATGGTGGTACGTCGAAATTTGGATCTTACAAGCCAGGATACTATGCAAGTACATCCCAGTCCGATATATGAGTCTCAGCCTCTGGAAGATCCGTTACTTGAGTCCTTGCCTTTGTATGATCTGACGATTTATGAGTCTCAGCCTTTGGATGATCTGATACATGATTCGCATCCATACAATGATCCTATAAACGAGTCTGAGCAAGTATTAACAGGTGATGAGTTA